>JAFVLL020015284.1:0-11407 GCA_021397915.2 Tor tambroides
TTATTTAATACACGAGTTTCACAATTTGAGTTGAATTACTGAAATAAATTAACTTTTCCATGACATTCTAATTTATTGAGATGCACCTGTATATACTGTAACAACTGGACCACTACCCCTGAGATAGATTTCAAAATGCTGCAGTGCAAGTACCAGTGCAAGGACTTCTTTTTCCACAGTACTATAGTTAAGTTGACATTTAGAAAACTTTTTTGAAAAATAACAAACAGGGTGCTCAAAACCCTGGTCATCTTGCTGTTGAAGCACCGCCCCCGCACCAGAAAAACTAGCATCTATCTCGAGTTTAAAAGCCCGACGAAAATCAGGAGCAGCCAAAATAGGCGCATTAAGAAGAAGATCTTTTGCTGCCAAAAAGGCATGCTCACAATCATCGGACCATTCAAAACGTCTCTTATTGCTTAGGAGGTCCATCAAGGGAGTAACAATAGTCGAAAAATTTCTACAAAACTCTCGATAATATCCACACATTCCCAAGAATCGCCTGAGTTCCTGCTTATTTGTCGGTATAGGGAAGTCTAGGGTGGCAGAAACCTTTGCTTCGACAGGTTTCACAGATCCTCTGCCCACCTTTTTCCCCCAAGTATTTTACTTCGCCCTTGGCAAACTCACACTTTGCCAGATTCCTTCGGCGATCAGGAGTTTGAATAATATAATATAATAATATAGTCACTGATCTTTCTTTCTACAACATACGGTCCCGAAAACTTAGCAGAAAAGACCGAACTAGGCACAGGTAGTAATGCCAATACAGATTCCCCAACCTGAAAATCTCGCTTAACACTTTGTTTGTCATAACGACGTTTCATTTTTGACTGAGTAGTTGACAAATGAGCACGAGCAACCTCTCCCGCAATGTGTAACCTTTCTCGGAACGCACTTACATAATCCAAAAGGGGAACATTAGATGTTTCTTTCGCTAACAGTTGCTCATGTAACAATTTCAGGGGACCCCTCACTGTGTGGCCAAACACGAGCTCGGCTGGACTGAAACCTAACGACTCCTGCACAGAATCACGGGCAGCGAACACAAGAAAGGGTAATCCTTCAACCCAGTCTTTCCCCGTTTGCACACAATAAGCCCTAATCATGGACTTTAAAGTCTGATGGAATCTTTCAAGGCAACCCTGTGATTCAGGATGATATGCACTGGAAGTTTGATGTTTTATTCCTAGTTCATGCAAAACCTGCGCAAAAATTTTCGATGTAAAATTAGTGCCTTGGTCAGTCTGTACTACTCGCGGCAAACCAAAGGTAGTAAAGAATTTTACCAATTATTTTACCACCGAGTTTTTAAAGAGCATAGTGAAACGGCTTCGGGAAACCTAGTAGCAGCACACATAATAGATAGTACATACTGATGTCCCGACTTGGCTTTAGGAAGAGGTCCCACACAATCAACAATTACTCGCTCAAATGGTTCACCTACAACCAGGATGGGACACAAAGGAGCTGGAGGCACCTTTTGATTCGGCTTCCCAGCTTTTTGACAGACTTCGCATTCACGGCAAAACTTTGCAACAGAAGGTTTTAGACCAGGCCAGAAAAAGTACTTCGAGAGGCGATGGAAAGTCTTATTTACCCCAAGATGTCCCGCAAGCACATTTTCTTGTGCCAGTTTCAACACAATCAGGCGATAACTGGTTGGAAGGACTATTTGACATGTCTCATACCACCCCTGTTCATCAGTACGAGACCTCCACTTCCGCATCAAAATGCCTTCGTCCCAAAAATAATTTACCATATCATCACCTCTCTTTTTTTCATTAGCAGCTACTACAACACAGTCCACAAGAGAAGGATCTGAGTTTTGTTCTACAGCCAACTGTTCTTTACTAACCCATATTGAAAGATCAGGCTGAAGGATCGTTTCCTTAATCTCACGTTCTGCACAAGCATCGTTTGAATTGGCAGCATCAACGTTAACAAATAAATCAGAAAGATCAATCACTTCTTGAGATTTCTGTTTCTGAGCATGCGTCACAACGCCTGTGGAAAACACTGTCGGAAACTGCCAGGCTAAACTGGGTTGTTTCTCAACAACAGGAGTACAAGATACCACTGGGCAGGGGAAAACTTTGCCACCCGCAAGATCGTTCCCCAAAATAACTTGTACCCCCTTCACTGGCAACTGAGCACATACCGCTAATTCCACTAAACCTGATACTAAATCAGACTGTAAATTAACTTCGTGCAGTGGAACATGAGCACATCCCATTTCTATTCCACGCACCAAAACACTGGCACCAGTATGACTAGCACTTGAAAAAGGTAAAACCTCTCCCAGTATGAATGACTGGGTCGACCCTGTGTCCCTCAAAATCTAGACAGGTTTATACTCAGACTGAGAAAGAGAAACATAACCAGTTAAAATAAATGGGTCATACGAAGTTGTTTCAACCTCCCGCAACGAAGAGACAGTCTGAGACAGGGCAACACTTTTTGTTTTAGTGGATTGCATTTTCGGTGGTAAACCTTTTCTGTTCCACTCTTTACAATCTGCAATCAAGTGAGTAGGATCCAAACAATAAAAACAAGCTTGCTTATTCTTTTTACGACCAAACGAATTCGCAGACGGATTAAAGCGAACTGCCCTTAAACGAATGAGAAAATTGCAAAGCCGAATCTTCTCTACCCGCACGTTCATTTTGAGAAGAATTAGGACACACCCGTTCTGGCAAAAACATTTTTCTATGGGTGAGAGCAGAGGTGGGACCAAGTCAAGTCTCAAGTCAAATCCCAAGTTCTCAAAGAGTTAAAGTTAATGAGATAATTAAGTGACTAATTAAATGATGATTGTGCATTAGTGATGAACACCTGCTGTTATTGAGAATCACAGAGGATCAGATGTTGATGTTTTATTGGTTAAAATGATGCCACCGTCATGGAGATCAGTGTTTGCTTTAGTTGGGCTCTTGACCCTTTTACTAATTTAAAATAATTTGTTTCTAAGCAATTGCAATATTGTTTCACAACTAACGTTTGTGCATTGCTGAATCAAACCTTGAAACAGCAGATTGACTTATGATTTCTGCTCATAACTCATGGTGAATGAACATCATGAAGGGGTCTCTCTTTGGTTTGTTGACTGACATTGAGCTGTTACAGATCTGCAAAAAAAGTGCCCTACTAAACAAATACCACTGTAATGCTTCAATACTGAAGAAAAAAAAAAAAGAAGCATTTCTGCTCAGGCTTTTAGACATAAACACTTATCATACGATCCTCAACAGTGGTGACAATAATTTTTAATACTGCAGTGCATGATGGGAGTTTTTACTATGGCGTTACCCAGCATGCATTGCAGCATGAAGCATTTTGTTGATTGTCACCATTGTTGAGATTCATATGCTGGTTCTTGATGTCTGTGTGTGTCGAAAAAATACTGGAGTGCAAATTTTTATATGCGTTACATAGATTTAAAATGAATTCACTAACTATTGGAGCAACACTTTGTTTGCGAAGTATGTAGTTTCACAGGGTTGATTATGCAAAACCTAAACATTTAAAAAAAAAAAAGAAAGCTTTTTTTGATTGTAATCAAGCCTCCTCATGGTGACTATCTCATTACATAAAAACAGCTAATATCTCAGCTTTGCTTTACAACACCACATGCAGTGCTACAGAGAGAGAGATCTAACACAGGAGTCAAGGGTCAAGAGCCCAACTAAAGCAAACACTGATCTCCATGACGGTGGCATCATTTTAACCAATACAACATCAACATCTGATCCTCTGTGATTCTCAATAACAGCAGGTGTTCATCACTAATGCACAATCATCATTTAATTAGTCACTTAATTATCTCATTAACTTTAACTCTTTGAGAACTTGGGATTTGACTTGAGACTTGACTTGGTCCCACCTCTGGGTGAGAGCATATTCATCAGCAAGAAACGCGGCTTCTGAAAGCAAAGCCACCTTCTGCTCATTTAAATGAATCACGACTTTCTCAGGAAGACTCTTTTTAAAATCTTCCAGCAAAATTAGCTCCTGTAATTGTTCCAGCGTATCAATCTTACTCGAAAAATACCACTTCTGGAATAAAGACCTTTTCTCCCTAGCAAACTCCACATAACTCTGTTTGGGTGTCTTCACATGAGCTCTAAATTTCTGCCGATACGCTTCAGGAACTAACTCATAAGCGCGCAGCACCGCAACTTTTACCACGTCATAATCCAAAGACTGTTCCAGCGGCAACGCAGAACAAACCTCTCTCGCCTTTCCAGATAAACTACATTGCAATAATAACGCCCACATATCTTTAGGCCACACAAGCTTCCCTGCAATACGTTCGAAAGCGACAAAGTAGGCATCGACCTCAGCTTCCGGAAACGGCGGAACCAGCTTAATATACCTACTTACATCAAACGGAGCATCCGTAGGCGGCTGAACAGAACTATAAGTTGCTCCCGGCGACATCACACCAGAAGGAGGACGTGAACGAGGCAACGGTATTGGTTTCCTTAATAAAGCTTGTGCTTCTAAATCCAATTTGCGTAATTGAATTTCATGATCTTTTTCCGTTTCTATTTGTCGCAGCCTAATAACTTCGGAATCATACTCCTTTTCTTTTATCAACAAATCCAATTCTTTAAGCTTAACCGCTAAAGCGGGGTCAAAACATTCTACCGAGTCTGCGTTAGGAAAAACCTCAGGCACCAAACTCGTTGCGCCGTCAGGTTCTCCCACGCTTCCCTCCGAAGACATTGGCAAGATTCCTTCTTCCACCAATTTCTTAAACAAGAAATCTTTTATAACCCTCTTTGTCGCCTCCCTTGGTACAACAATATTAAAAAACTCCGCAATTAACACTAAATCTTTTTTTCTACATTTTTCAAAAACTTCAAGAGATGGAGAAAGGGTAAAGGATATCAAATCAAATTCCATTTCCCTCTACCGCCCTCCCCTCTAAAGCGAAGACCACCCAAAACAGACCAGGAGAAGCAATAAGAATTGAACGTACCTTCAAACAGTGCTATCCTTTTTCAATAGAACGTTCACGTTACCTTATTAATGTGCACATGACACGAACAACTAACTAAATTGAAACACTGAAACACATAGCCTACACAATTTTGAAGAACAGACGAGCCCCCAATTGTTACGTTTCTAATATTCTTTTTTTCTAGGAGATCAAAATAGAAACGAACAAAAAGGAAGAGAGACGTTGATGTATCCGTCTCCAGACCCAGAATCACGACACAACACCGTTTTGTTGTTCAAAACAAAATGATTGCCATAAAGCAACCATTTATTTAACAGACAAGAAAAGAAATAAAGTATAAGTAGTGAAAATATAGTCCAATTTACCTCAGGTAGTGGGAGCCCAAAAATAACAAACAAAACAATACATTAACTAATTAGAAGAAAACTAACTTACCTAATTAAAGAAAAACCCCGAAAAGAAAACACAATCTGCTACCCTTTCTCCCTGTCTATCCACCAAAACAGGAGAAAAGGATTAAACAAAAAGACACCCCACTCCTTACAAATACCGTTCACAAATATATATGTTCACTACATAATTCGTTTGAGTACTGCACCAGTCACACAGCTATTGGGTCTGGGAGTGGAGACATAAGGAAAGACATCAAACGACACAAAGCGTCTCCCCTCTCTCTTCTCTGGGTTCATTGGTTCTCATATATCTTGATGCTAATCAGCAGCCCGGAAATCGGCAGCAGGTGTCCGCGATCTGCACAGTGCACAAAATAGAAAACAACAACAGAGACAACGAACAAACCCAAAAACATAGAAATACATTATTAATCAAAAACATACGTCCCAGGACGTAACAGTAGAGACGAGCGATACTTTGGATGCAGACTGTGCAGTAACCAGTAAATGGCACACATCTTGTGTTTTTTTAGATGTGCCTAGGGGATTTGACACTTCAAAGTCATCGATGTACAAGCAAAGTGCAATGTGGAACACTTCTTCGATGAAGAAGGCAGTTTCCTTAAAACAAGAACCATCTGAACAAAATGAACATAGCAGGTCTTTGAAATTACAAAAATGAAACGTGTATGCACAACACAATTAATTTATATTTCTGTTGTGAACATGCTTTAATCAAGTAGATTCCAAATGTTCATATTGAGTGTTGAATGTACACATTTCTATCACGCTGATTGAAATTGACTGAATCTAAAACTGAAATCAATCTAATTGAGTTTTGACACAACCAGGGCACTCCAAAGCAGATGGTGGCGGTATTGCATCATTGAGAGGGATGACAAACTGCCATAACAGAAGAAATTGAATCGAGCGCCAAAAACTGTGAAAGATTCAGCAGTCGCCTCATCTCAGACGAACACCGATTTACTGAAAAAGTTCAGCAAAAACTTTTATATTTGTTTTCAAGTAGGCAATATTTCCACTAGATAACAGTTTTCGTAGTGTATAACAATTACAATGACCAACACTTTCTGCTAGTTTATCATTAAGCGTCAACAACCGCTGGCCAACAGTCAGTAACTTAGGCCTTTTTTAAACTGGGGTATTTTTCATAAAAGTAAATATTGTGGCTCTATTTTCCACAGTTTGTCTGTACATTGGAACTTTGCTGACAGTGTGAATTGCCCTTCCACACGGGACACACCAGTCACGAGTGTCTAACTTAACTTAGATCATTTTTTTCTAGCTCATTTTCAATGAGATAACGTATATTTAACGTTAGAGAGGCAAAACGCGGGCGATTTCGCTGCAGGTGGTGTAGAGACGGTGGAAAGCGATGCTCGTGCACCCGGCTTTCACAAACATATCTTCAGTGTTGGGCAAGCTACTTGGAAAACGTAGTGAGCTAATCTAACAGTTACTCTTCTTTAAATTAAGCTTCGCTACACTAAAGCTACAGCCCTGGGAAATGTAGCAAGCTAAGCTACAGAAACATGGCAAAAGTTGTTTACTACATCCAAGCTATTTAAAAAAAATTTAAAAAAAATATTCTATTGAAACAACACCATACCAAGTCAATGCTCTCTCAGTGATCAATAAAACTGTCAGTCAAGCAGATGTTAAGTTTAATTGTTTATTCAACAACTGTTCCAAACCAATTTGGCAACATAATCAGTACCAAACAGAGGGCCGGATTGACCTCAAATTATGACATAGGCAAAATAAATTTTTGCTGTCGGCCAGAAACCTCCTATTGGTAGTTGGTATTGTGGCTTTATTGTATACAGATACATTAATATAAATGGTAACACTTCACAATAAGTTTCAGAAGTTAATATTAGTTAACTAGTGTAGTTAACATGAGCTAAGAATGAACATACTTCTGCAGCATTTATCTTAATCTTAATTTCAACATTTACTAATGCATTATTAAAATCAAAAGTTGTTTGCTAACATTTGTTAATGCACTGTGAACTAACATTAACTACCAATGAACCTCTGTATTTTCATTAACTAACATTAACAAAGATTAATAAATATTGTAATAAATGTATTTTAATGTAATGCTGTAATGAATGTATTTTATGCATTGTATGCTCATGTTAGATAATACATTAGCTAACATTAATGAAGTCGTATTGAATAGTGTTACCATATAGATGTTTAGGCCTACAGACAGGCTACGTTTATTTGCATCGCTGCATGTATCATTATATTAATATAAACATTTCACCATAATCAAGTTCAAATACGAAGCTTTTGACCAGCGAATGTTTTTTTTTTCCTGACTCGTGTCCCGTTTTCTCCAGTTTTCTGTCATTATGTGGGCGTTCAGTTTTTTTCTGTTATTTGGCCAAAGTGTCATATTATGAAAGATTCAGCGCTTCACACGAGCTATTTGTCTTGACAACAAATGCTAGACTAAGAAACTCTTCTCTGCTCCTCAAATACAAAAAAAAAAAAGTATTAGCCTTTATAAATAGTGTTTTTTTGAGCAAAGAAACCGCTGTACTTTTTCAGTCAACAGTTCTTTATTTACCTTCAGACTGCCAACAAGCTGACATGCTCTAAACTGTGCACCGCACTTCATTCACGAGAGAGGCGGGAGGAATAATGAGGTTTGACTGACAGTTTGAGGAGCCAATGGCGTTACGAGCTTTAGTGTCTGTGGCGTCACTTACTGATCCAGGATCAGTGATCCGTAGCTGTTATATTTCCGATTTGAGCTCGAGTTTCAGAATGCTTTCTTTGGATAATGTAATGTTAGCTTTTGTTGACGCTACCGCGCTACTTGATCAAAAAAAGAGCTTATAGCTACTGAAAAGCTATTTGATTCAGAAAGCAGCGATGCTACCACCACGCTACTGAGAAATGTAGTTAAACTAGTAGCGTCACGCTACTGGCCATCACTGCATATCTTCACTGTTAAAATATTTATAATATATTGAAAATAGATATAAATATAATATAAAATGCTTAATTTACAATATAGTGTTTCTGTTAGAGGCAGTCACGTCGGTTTCAACTATAGTTACTGAACTTAGTATTAACAACCAGTCAGACTCGACTGCAGAAACGCTTCTGCTACGAGAGAAAGCTGCAGCCGCGAGCCGTTTCCACCGTCTGTAACTCCCCAACCGAACTAATTTGGCTTATTCGCTGTCTCACAATTAAAAAAATTAATAAATAAAAGCAATGTTCTGAACATTAGATTTAGTCTGTTTTCGTTTTGTTTTGCGCTTTCATTGCCCTATGACAAAACACTAAAACAAGTCTGTTCACCTTTACTTTGTGAATTTGTATGTTGTCTTTCAATTATTGACTGATTATAAAAAATTATTTTACAGGTCCATCTTTGCGCACACACTCAAGCTTTAAATGGGTAAGTCTTTTAATTAACTTTTGTACTGCTGCTAAAGACCTAAATCTTTTTTTTTTTTTTTTTTTTTGGGGACTAACTTTTACATAATTCAAAATGTACACTTGCATTATAAAATTGTCATTCCAAATAAATCTTAAACATCATAATTAAAAACAGTTGTTGTTTTTTGTTTCTTTTAGTGTTTTAGATTTTTCTCAGTAGGCCTTTGTTAATAGGACTTATTTTCATACATTTACCTACATTTGTTTGTTTTGTACAGGGCATGAGGCCATTGAAGACACAACATGCTTCTGATAAACCAGAGAACTGTAATAAAATTGCAGATGAGCCACTGATGTCACATGGACTATTTTACTGATGTCCTTACTACATGTCTGGGAACATTTCTGTTGCATTGCTCTCTATGGAGGGCCAAAAAGCTCGCAGATTTCGTCAAAAACATCTTAATTTGTCTTCTGAAGATGAACAAACGAAGGTCTTATGGGTTTGGAACAACATGAAGGGTGAATAATTAAAGACAGAATTTTTATTTTTGGGTGAACTATCCCTATAAGATGTATGGTTAACCTTGGCAGTGAACTGTAACAAGCTCTTGCTCTATTTCAACTTATTCACTTTGTGCCATGTTTGGATTACTTAAAGTGTTTTGTGTTTTCTTCAGAATGCACTGTTTGTTCTGTTTCCTATTTTGTATATGCACTTTATGTCTACTGTGACAGTTAATATTTTTTACAAATGTCTTTTCTGTTCTTAATCGACAGTGACAACAGTTAAGTAGGTTTATAAATGTCTTGCCGTTCTTAATCCACTTTGAGGATACATTATGTATGTGTTTGAATATATTGCTGATACAGCCTTTAAAGTATTTTTGTTTTGATACTTCTGTGTAATCAGTTAATGGCAGCTGTGCTCAGTCCTCCATATTTGCAAATTTGAAAAGTTTGACAACTCAATACAACAAAATTTAAGTACCAACTCTTGCTTTTCGCCTTTATTGTTGTCAATGCCATTATGCATTTTTAGATTTAAGATGTTGTATTCACACATTTGCATGTCTATAGTACATGTAGAGTTTACATAAAGCAAGTTAGGTTTACACAACTCTGGTACCAGAGACATAATGAAATTGCTTTTTTTTTTTCTAATAATTGCTAATACCTTTGATTAATATTAAGATTAGCATTAAGAAATCAAGTTGGTACCCCTGACACAATGAAATCACTTTAATAGTACACAATACATTTGCGTAATGGTAATCAGTAATGACAAATAATATCTTGAATCAACATGATTATTTTAAGTAGTCTTAACATGAATTAAATATTTCGGTTTGGCAAGCAATAAGTCACTGAGAAAAAGAGGACAATTATGTCAGTTAAACACATTCTGATCATGTGCAACTGATGTACACAATAAAATTATGTAAACTCAAAGGACTTTTTTTTTCAGAGGTATAATCATGAGATTGTCCCACTTCAGTTGACAAAGCTTTGTCCATTATGTCTCCATTGCTTAACATTGCATGCAACATCTTCAAAATCGGGACATAAACAACAGTTTGCGAACTGTCGATTTTGTATTCAACTGGCATTATAATAGGGAATTCTCTCAAGACATCTGATTCTCTCTTCGCAGAAGTAGACAATGATCCATCATTGCTAGTGTATTTAAGGAAAGCATTTGATTCATTGATGGCACTAATAACTTCACTCATAACCGATTCTGAAATGTCACCACAATATTTTCTAAGAACCGGCAGAATAGTGCTCTTCAATGGCTGAGATAACAGAAATATCTGATTGATTTGTTCTATCACTTCCTTCAAGGCCGTCTCTGAAATGTGGAGTATAGATTGCATCTTTAGAAAAAGAGAAGCAATACAGTGTTCTAGCTGGCTATCAAGATCTTCTCTTGTTTCATTAACAGGGATTTCAAGTTCATCATCATGAGGCAGTTCCTCCTCAGATGTGTCCTCTTCAAAATGTGTGCTACTAGCAACATGTGTCACTTTTGAGGGCTTAAGTTTACATTCCATGTCATGTTGCTTTGATCTGTGAGCATTAAATGTTGAATAAACATTACTTTGAAAATCACACCCTTCAAATGGGCACTCGACACTTTGCTGCAGCTTTACATGCTTTTGCAGGTGAGTAAAAAAGTCAGCCTTTGTACAAGGTTCTGCGAAATCGCATAAATGACAGTGAAGCACCTCTTTTTCAATAGGGCTACTTGTTTTCCCAAAATCTGATGCGTGCCAAGTGGATAAATGCACTTTAAAGCCTCGTTTATACTCGCGCCTAGCTCCGCTTCGCGAGCCTCCGCTGACTGCGCGCGCACCTCCCCAAACAGACGAGGCGTTTATACTTGACGCGTTCGCCATTGAGATATTCTTTGGCTGTGTTCAAAATGCCATACTATCATACTACTCTTACTATTTCTGCAGCATGCAGTATGTATGCTGCGCATAGTATGCAAATTTTCTGTATGCATGAAATACCCGGATGACCTACTATATTTGCCAGAATCTGCTAAATATAACTCAAGTATACTGAAATCAGTACAGAAGCTGTGTTCCTAATGGCATACTATCATACAACTCCTACTATA
>JAFVLL020015285.1:0-17700 GCA_021397915.2 Tor tambroides
TTCATGGCCAGAGAAATAATTTTCCTTAGAATCAATAGACGATTAAAACTGTCCGTACTGCGGACAAACAAATCAGTTTATTGTACTATTAATGCTACAGTTAATTCCTAAAGATGAATATATAATTGATAACAACCCATTATGATTAATTATGTTCATCTCACTTTGAGCTAATTTGCTACATAAGTGTTGCTAGCATGTTTTAGTACGTTTCTAGCATGTTGTCAGCCAATTTAACACTTATTGACGCTTTTTAATATGTTTCTAAGAGTCCATAATAGTATTAAACATGTCACTTCCTGTTGCCAGCAGGTGGCGCTATGACTATAACTGAATATGAGCATGTAGATATGTTCAGGCCAGGACTCTTATCAAACTTGTTAAATTTGGAGCAGATTGGACACTGCATGCCTGAGTTACAGCAACTTCCTGTTTCACTGCATTAATAGCATGCTTTAGCACTTAGCTAAGTGTTGCTAGCATGTTTTAGTAAGTTTCTAGCATGTTGCTAGCCTATTTAACACTTGTTGACACTTTTTAATATGTTGCTAGGAGTCCATAACAGTGTTAAACATGTCACTTCCTGTTGCCAGCAGGTGGCGCTATGACTATAACTGAATATGAGCATGGACGTGTTCAGGACTGAACTCCTATGAAACATGTGACGTTTGGGGCAGATCAGACATTGCTTGCCTGAGTTACAGCAGCTTCCTGTTTCATGGCGAAACATCAAACTTTGTTTCAGTTTCGCTATTGCTTCCATTATATCTGTGTTTGTCGGCACCTTTGCTTCAGCGCTAGTTTGATTAGCACTAGCCGGCGGTTCTTCATGACCATTATCGGTGCCTCCCGCTTCTTCAGTATTCGATTTTTCAGTTTTCTTATGCTTTGACAGCATTGATCAGAATGAACAATTAACAACTTGTGATATTTAAATGGCTATAAGGTGATTGGAGAGAAAATATTATAGACTCGTGGAGAGCTATAAAAAACACATTCACTCCATTCAGTGCCAGAAGTGCCCCCATGGCCTACATAATGTTAAACAAGACTTCACCTTAAGCCCTTAAAATAAATAAACTTTCTGCAATCGTTTAACCTTTACTTGTCATGTAATGTTTACTTTGTTTGCCATGGGCCACAAAAGGCGTTTTTTCTGACATACTGTGACTGACAATAGAACCAAGGCCGTGCACAGAAATTCTGAAGGGCTGTGGCCCAAACCAAAAGAGGGGTGCTTGTTAAAACAAATTATCCAGTTGTTACAAATATACACTACCAGCAGGGCTTGACATTAACTTTCTTGCTCACCGGTCACTGTGGCTAGTGGTTTTCCAAATTTACTAGCCACTCAGCATTTTCACTGGCCACAATTTTGTTGTTGGGAAATTAAGTTTTATATGACTTAATACTGCATACAAAAATGTATTAAATTTAAAAAAAAAAAAAAAAAGCAAAGATAGGCTACTATGAAAGTAAACCGCCCGTAGGTGGCTTAATTAATGAGTCACTGAAGCATGTCTTCAAATGATTCGTTCAGACAGCTGATTAATTCAAGAATGAAGCAAGTGCCTGTCCTTATGAATGGACCACTGAATCATTGATTCAAATAATTCAAAATTCAAAAACGCAAATCATTCATTAAAACACCGCTGTGTGTTGCTCAGACATGCACGACTGTTCTGCTGTGATCTTTGTTTGGAACTATTTTCATTAACCAAATGGAGCAAAAACAGTCAACGTTGACAACATATCCTTTCAATAAATTCAAATTCAAATATTGAACTAAAATGTATATTAACTACTCGTTTTAACTCTTGTATAGAATGTAAAATTTACAATCATGGTTTTCAGAGAAATCTTCACTCTCTTGGTCGTGTCATGTTGCTTATCTAGGCTGTATGCTATAAATATGAAAACTAAGTTACATTTTTATGTTCCCCTTCAGGAACTCGAGCTGCATCGGAAAACGCTATGAGAAAGCCCTCAGCATGACCACGCTCTGAATCACATGTAATCAGTCCAATGGAAGGGCGAGACGTCACGGGCGTGTATGTCAGTCACTCTATTCGTTTTGAGTCTTATTTGGTGTTGTTTGTCCATATTCATTATGTCCAAGGGCAAAGATAAGACCAATCATAAGGGTGATAGCAGATCGCGTTACAGGCTGTGTGTCCCTCCCTGCCCTTACTACATCACGAGTGGGGATACACACAGTCTGTGCGTGGTCTGCTTGGGAGCGAAGCACGCAGAGTCGGCTCTTGAGGGAGCCGACTGCCCACACTGTGAGCGGCTTTCCCTGCACATGCTTCGCTCCTAGAAGGCTCTCTTCACTAGCTTTTGGAGGTGGTTACTCTTGCTGTGGCCAAGTTAAATATCGAGTGGCCCGCCGAGAAACAGTCCGAGCCGCAGAAAAGCAAGCTTTCTGCGGGCGAGGCCACCACCTCCATGCCGGAGCCTCCCGTTTTTCCCCGATCTCCACACTGAGGTGTCGAGATCGTGGGCCAGGCCATTCTCGGCCTGCCTTTTCATCCCCGCATCCGATTACTATGGTAATGTGGCAGGGTTGAGTGAGTGCGGCTACAGAGCGATGCCCCAGGTGGAACAGACGCTTGCGAGCTATCTGTCCCCTGGAGTGGCATCGTTTCTGAAGGCTCCGGCATTGCCCACCAAGCGGCTACGAACTACATCTGCTCTGGTAGGCAAAGGGTATGCGGCAGCAGGTCAGGCTGGTGCGTGTCTGCACACAATGTGCTGTGTTACAGGCATACCAAGCCGACCTGCTGAAGGAGTTGGATGAAGGCGAGGAGATTAAGTCTGAAGATATTTCAGAGCTTAGGCGAACCGCTGACTTGTCTCTCCGTACCACCAAGGAGACCGCCCGTGCCACCAAGGAGACCGCCCGTGCCATTGGGTGCTCCATGGCAGCTATGGTGGCAGCGGAGAGGCATTTGTAGCTGACCCTCTCTGACATGAGAGAAAAAGATCGGGTCTGCCTCATGGACGCCCCGCTTGCGCCTTCTGGCCTGTTCGGCAACGCCGACAATGCCGTCGTTGACAGGTACCAGGAGGCCTGTAAACAAGCGGTGGCGTTCCAGCGGTTCCTCCCTCATCGCTCTGGAACTCTGGAGGCTGCTGGACGGGAGCAGCCGCCTCCGCATACCAGCTCCTCATACAGGGAGACTCAGAAGCAGAGGGGGACAGCCAAGCTGAAAACGGATCTGCGGGCCGTTATTCAGGCTAGGAAGTCCTTTGCGAAGTCGTCCTGACACGTGTGGCTCAGGACTTCGGAGGGCAGCCCCTACTGGGGTAGAGCGGTGTACACCGCATTACACGGTGCCCGTCTCTCCTCAGTGCCCTCAGGAGATCGGTCTACCAACCCTGCCAGAGTTCCAGGGCGCATCGGTCTCCAGCAACGCTTCTCTCAGTCTCTTCCGCCCGGAAACGTAGCGGAGCTGAGAAGCTCGCCATCTCTTCAGAGGTCTCTAGAGCGGCCAGAGCGGCCTTCCCCTGCCGGTGTGCCTCTTCAGGGCACCGATCTATCCACTCCAATTACACCAGAGATCAGCCTTGAGTGACTGATTCCCTTAGTAGACTATTTAGCAGCGTGGAAACTACTGCCAAATGTGTCTCAGTGGGTCCTGCACACGGTAGAAAAAGGCTATCGTTTTCAGTTCGGCTCTCCACCTCCGCGTTTCAGCGGGGTCATTCCTACTCTGGTCATTCCTACCCAAGCAGGCTCTGGTAATGGAACAAGAAGTGAACACTCTGTTGAGGAAGGAGGCCATCGAGGTGGTCCCTCCTCATGAGAGAAAATCCGGGTTCTACAAGCCAGTACTTCATAGTTCCAAAGAGGGATGGAGGGCTGCGTCCCATTTTAGATCTGCGTCAGCTGAACCGCTCAGTCATGCGACTGAAGTTCAAGATGCTCACACTCAAACAGGTCGTGTCTCAGATCAGGTCCGAGGACTGGTTTGTCACGATAGATCTAAAAGACGCTTATTTCCATGTCTCCATCCTTCCCAGTCACAGGAAGTTCCTGAGGTTTGCTTTCGGGGTGAAGCTTACCAATATCGGGTTCTTCCCTTCGGCCTATCACTCTCACCCCGTATTTTCACGAAGTGTGTGGATGCTGCTCTGGCTCCTCTGCGACTCCAGGGCATCCGCATACTCAGTTACATTGACGATTGGTTGATTTTAGCTCAGTCGGAGCAGATGGCGGTTTGGCATCGAGATGTCGTTCTAGCTCATATGAAAGAGTTGGGGTTAAGACTAAATACCAAGAAAAGTTTACTTTCTCCATTACAGAGGACCGCTTATCTTGGCGTGGTGTAGGATTCGACTATGATGCAGGCACGTCTGTCCCCTGCACAGATTGAGTCGATCCTCACTGCAGTAGCAAGAGTCAGAGAAGGCCGGTCACTTACTGTCAAACAGTTTCAGAAACTGTTGGGTCTGATGGCAGCTGCATCCAACGTGATACCATTTGGCCTGCTGTACATGAGACCCCTACATTGATGGCTCAAGACCAAGGGGTTCTCCCCGAGAGGAAACCTGCTTCGCATGATCAAAGTCACACAGCGATGCCTACGTGCCTTAGACATGTGGAGGAAACCTTGGTTCTTGTCTCAGGGCCTGCGACGGACGCGTCCCTCACCGGTTGGGGAGTGGTCATAGGTGGCCACCCTGCCCGCGGTCTGTGGAGTGGTTGCCATCTCTCATGGCACATCAACTGCCTGGAGATGCTGGCCGTTTTTCGAGCACTGAAACACTTCCTTCCGGACCTAAGAGATCGCCATGTGTTGGTGCGCACCGACAACACAGCGGTGATCTTTTATATCAACCACCAGGGAGGTCTGCGTTCGTGCCCCTTGTACAAGCTGGCGCACCAGATCCTTGTGTGGTCCCAGGACAAGCTCCTCTCGCTGAGAGCAGTTCATATTCCTGGGCATCTCAATATGGGAGCAGACATCCTGTCGAGGCAGGGGCCGAGGCCCGGGGAATGGATGCTTCACCCCGAGGTGGTGAAGCAGATTTGGAGAGTTTTTGGCCAGGCTCAGGTGGACCTCTTTGCGACTCGAGAGTCAGCACAATGTCCCCTCTGGTTCTCTCTGGCTCCTCCAGCTCCTCTGGGACTGGACGCTATGGTACAGACGTGGCCGAGGCTCCGTCTGTACGCCTTCCCCCCGATTGCTCTGCTCCCGGGAGTTCTGGCGAGAGTGCGCCGGGACGAGGTCAGTCTACTGTTAGTAGCACCGTTCTGGCCGGGCCGAGTATGGTTCTCGGACCTGATTTCTCTCCTCGACGGCTCTCCATGGGAGATTCCCATCAGTAGGGACCTCCTCTCACAGGCGGGGGGGGGACTATTGTCCACCCTCGCCCAGAGTTGTGGAAGTTGTGGGTGTGGCCCCTGAGGGAGCACAGCTCATAGCTTCCGGTCTCTCAACCGAGGTTGTTGAGACCATCCTCCAATCCAGAGCTCCCTCAACGAGGAAACTGTATGCCCTGAAGTGGAGACTCTTCACTTCATGGTGTGGAGACCACCAAGCTCGACCCAGTCAACTGCCCGGTGGTACAGTTCTGGGTTCCTGCAGGCCCCTTTCTCCGCAGGGTTAACAGCCTCCCCACACCATTAAAAGTTTCGTGGCGGCCATTGTGGTACTGGAGGCGGATCAGTGTGTTGGGGAGGCTGGTTTTGATGTTGTGCATGACTAACCTCTCAAAGCACTTTATCATGCCAATCATCAGTCAGTGCTATGGGACGGTAGTCATTTAGACAGGTCACAGGTGATTTCTTTGGTACCGGTATGATTGTTGTGGATTTGAGACGTGTGGGGACGACTGCCTGGTTCAGCGAGGTGTTGAAGATATCTGTTAGGACATCTGTCAGTTGTGCAGCACAGTCTCTCAGTACACGGCCAGGTATGTTGTCAGGACCCACAGCCTTGCGTGGGTTAATCCTAGATAGGGTCTTCCTTAGATCAGCTGGGGACAGACAGAGTGCCTGGTCATATGGGAGGAGTGGGCAGTTTTTGTGCAGGTGTGTCATTTTGGATGTCAAACCGTGAATAAAAGTGGTTGAGTGCATCTGGGAGGGATGTGTCATCATCACAGGCCTGTGGTGGGGGCTTGTAGTCAGTGATGGTCTGAATGGCTTGCCACAGGCTCCGTGTGTCTCTACTGTCTGTGAAGTGATTGTTAATTTTTTGAGCATATGACCGTTTTGCAGTTTTGATGCAACAGGACAGATTGGCTCTTGCTGTTTTGAGGGTTGCTTTATCTCCCGATCTGAATGCTTCATCTCTGGTCTTTAGCAGCCCATGAACCTTTGCTGTCATCCATGGCTTCTGGTTTGCACGTGTGATGATGGTCTTGGTGACTGTCACATCATCAATGCACTTTTTGATGTAAGCAGTCACTGTTTCAGTGTATTCTTGCAGGTCTGTGTAGGCTGCTGCCTCTTTAAACATGTTCCAGTCTGTGCACTGAAAGCAGTCCTGTAGTGTTGAGGTAGCATCATCTGGCCAAATTGTGATGGGTTTTTGAACCGGTTTGGCGAGTTTCAGAAGTGGATTATATGCTGGGATTAGCATAACAGAGATGTGATTGGAGTACCCGAGGTGGGGGCGGGGTTCAGCCTTGTACGCGTTCTTCTCTGTTGTGTAAACAAGGTCCAGTGTGTTGTTTCCCCTTGTTGCAAAGTTCACATGTTGGTAAAACTTTGGCAAAACTGTCTTTAAGTTAGCGTGGTTGAAGTCACCGGCTATGATGAAAAAGCCATCGGGGTTATTTGTTTGTTGTTCGCTGATGGCGCTGTACAACTCGCGAAGCGCGTCCTTAGCGTTTGCACACGGGGGAATGTAAACCGCGACAATAACAATGGCCGTGAACTCCCGCGGCAGATAGAACGGTCGGCACTTCACAAACATAAACTCCACCAGCGATGAACAGTGTTTTGTCACTACCACAGCATTGTTACACCATTCTTTGTTGACGTACACACACAAGCCACCCCCGCGAGTCTTACCAGACAGTGATGAATCTCTGTCGGCTCGGTAGCAGTTTAGCCCTTGCAGCTGAATGGCGGAGTCCGGGATGTTGTCGTTTAGCCATGTTTCAGTGAAAACAAACACACAACAATCCCTTGTCTCATGCTGTGTAGACCGACTGAGTTGAATTAAGTCCAGTTTGTTTTCCAAAGAGCGAATGTTTGAGAGCATGAGTGATGGAATCGCTGGTCTAGTGGGGTTAGCCGTTAGCCTAGCTCGTATACCTCCACGCTTGCCATGCTTCTTTCCTCTCTCACACCGCCAGCGTCGCCGCTTTGTGCGGGTAGCGTCAGTAGGCCAGGCCGCGGTCTCGGGGTTTGGCTTCAGCAGCAGACAGAGGCCTCGTAGTTTCTCAGTAGTCACCGGCGAAAGCTGATGTTTGTACTCTCTGCCGATTTCCAGAAGGCTCTGGATCGTAGATGTGTTTCCGAGTGTTTATCTGATGATTTTGCGATAAATTGAGACCGTTTGAAGATGAGGAGACGAGACTAACAGACATAAAAACATCGTCTTTAGGACCCGGAGTAGCCGCTGCATCTGAACGCGCCGCCATCTTTATTGGGAATTTGGGTAAAATTGTTTAGTAAAGTTTCCATTACAAGGTAATGTTTGACCTATCAGACAAGGATAAATCCTTTCACTGTTTTTCTCAGGGAAAGCAGGCTCTGTTATGGCTTCTGGGAGAACATGGTGATCAGATCAGCAGCGCCCCCTATGTGATGGAGGGCTACATAGAAGGGCTGAAGACTGAGCTGTCCTCGGCCGTGAAGATGGAGCTGCTGACCGCCTCGGTCAAGATGTTCCTGTGCCGCCCCGCGGAGACTCAAGACATGCTGGGCCGGCTTTTACATTACTGTATTGGTGTGTAGAGCATGTTTACAGACAATGTCAAACAGAAGCAACAAAAGAACAAAAATAATTGCGTTCCTCCAGGTATATGTGACCCTGGACCACAAAACCATAAGGGTCGATTTTTTGTAATTGAGATTTATACATCTTCTGATGTGCAGATGTGCCCTTCACAGTATTTTCTTTTCCTTTGACACATTTAGTCAAGAGCTTCTTGCTTCTGTAATTGATTTACAATATTCTTTGGTCCACCGCAGAGGAAGAGAGTGACGTGTGTGTGCGTGACCGGGCTTTGCTGTACTACAGACTTCTTCAGCGGGGAGTTGAAGAGACGAGGAAGGTTGTAACCGGACCCAAATCTGATCCGTCCATGAGTGTTCTCACCGGACGGCAAGAAGAGCCCATTAGTCAGTGGGCCTCTAACTTCAACACACTCGGCCCGCTGGCTGGACGCGATTTATGCCCTCAGACTGCTGTTGTATCAGCTGCTGACCAGCCATCCAGCAGTGCAGAAAAGGAGCTGTTGCCAGGTAAAGCAGATGTCTTTTAATTGCATCATTTTTTAAAAATGATTTTCATATTTTTTTTTTGTATAAAAAGTGATATTTTAGCATTTACTCTATTATAATTTTTTCATTTTAATTAGTATGTATCTATCTATCTATCTATCTATATATATATATATATATATATATATATATATATCTATATATGTCTATATATATATATATATATATATATATATATATATATAATTTTAATTTTTTTTTATTATTATTACGTTTTAGTTCTTAGTATATTTAGTTTAGTTTATTTATTTAGTATATTTAGTTTAGTACTTTAACAGAAATGAAAAATGTTACCATGTTTTTTGTATTTTATTTTATTTCAGATAATGTTTACTTAAAAAAGGATTTTTTAAAATCAGTTTTAGTTAATTATAATCCTGACAATAACTAATTTTTTATTGTTTACATAATTTTAATTGTGATTTGATTAAATCTACAGTAAGTAATTTATAATATTGTACATTTTAATTTTATAATAAATTCAATACCAGTACAACATCATATAACTGTCTCATCCTACCTGTTTTTTAAATGTCTTTATATATTTTTATTACACTTTTTCTTTGTTTTAGTTAATTTAGTACCTCAACTTTAAACAAAAATGTAAAAAAAAATAATAATAATAATTTATTTTAATTATTTATATTTTATTTTATTTTGGTTAATGTTTTTATTTTATTTTAAATACTTTAATAATAATATTTTTAAATAATTATAGAAAAATCAGTTTTAGTTAATAATAATGTCAACTTTTTAATTATTTACATAATTTGAATTAATTGTGATGTAAATATATAATATTTGTTATAAATATTATAATTATAAATATTATGATATACATTTAAATTATAATTTTATAATAAATGCAATACTAATATAGCATAATATTACTGTCTCACCCCACCCGTGTTTCTCTGACTAACAGAAAGTGCAGATGTAACCCTCTCCAGCCCAGATGACACAGAAGAGGAGATCAGTCTATCTCTGGGTCCTCCTCTATCCCATGAGACTTTTGAGAAAATGTGGCTGGACTCGGAGGTTCTCCATAGGCAAACTCTGGGATTCCCTCGACCCAGAACGGCTCC
This sequence comes from Tor tambroides, assembly GCA_021397915.2. Classification (NCBI taxonomy): domain Eukaryota; kingdom Metazoa; phylum Chordata; class Actinopteri; order Cypriniformes; family Cyprinidae; genus Tor; species Tor tambroides. Next base: position 9,553 of record JAFVLL020015285.1, read on the forward strand.
GGATACGTTACAGACTGCCTTACAGCTGGTGAAGATCCAGACTCTGGCCTTCACTCCGGGAGACACTGTCCCATGGAAGGCCTACATTTACACCAGGAGCACTGGGACCCTGATCCTCGCCGAACTGTTGCAGGGGGACCCGCAGGCCCCTGGCAGTGATGAAAGCCTGGTGGTATCTGTCAAACAGCAGCCTGTAAACCAGCATGCCATTAGAGGATTTGTTACAATACTCAAGAGTGTGCTGCATGTTGATAGTTCATGAAATTCAGAAGTCTGAACTATTGCTATTGCTTTGAGGACAATGTACAGTGTATTACAGTATCCAAGCTAGAGCATTTTCAACAAATAATCGAATGGTCTTTCTAAACACAAAACTCTTCCAGTAAAACAGTAGTATGCTGTTGGAATCTACAGACAGTTAAATCTTTTTTTAGCACTGTATGACATTGGCTTACACACATGCAAATTTAGCACACGTATGGTAAAATAAACCAAAGCATGTCTCTTTGCAGGTATGAGGAAGTTCATCACCTATGAGGAAGTTCAGTATTTCTATTTCATGCAGGTTCCCCAGCAGATCTGTGTTGTATATCTTGTGTGCTTTTCACAGATAAGTCAAACAAATACATATACATTTATGGTATTCTTATCTCGCAGCTGTCTCCTTTCTAGCACCCAGTTGCATAATTTCATCTCTATCTCAGGATATAATTTTCCTTTTCAACATCTTGCAGACAAAGCAGTGTTTACTGTACCGTAACATTTGTTTTTAGTTTATGAACACTATTATTTATAGTAAATATGTGATTCATTATACAAAACAGGTGCCTTTTGTGTCCTGCATTATCATGAATATACTTGTAATATGTAGTATTATAGGCATTTTTGAAGAATAATAAAAATGAAAGAATTGAATTTTTTAAGTTCTGTATTCAAGTGTTTTTTATGCATTTATTTGTCTTATTAAAGTTTTTTTTTATTCTGTATTGAAGATAGATAGTATTATAGATAGCCAATCAAATCAAAGGATTCAGCTTTACCGTTCACAGAAGTCGAGTGCGAATACCAGGTAGTGTAGGAAGTAGTGAAAAATATAGGCCCGGTTTCACAGACAGGGCTTAGATAAACCAGGATTAGGCCATAGTTCAATTAGGACATTTAAGTGATTTTTATAAACGTGCTTAGAAAAAACATTACTGGTGTGCATCTTGAGACAAAACAAAGGCACTGATATATTTTAAGATCAGTCGGTGCAAGTTTCTTTCAGTTGAAACAGCTCAGACTTACATTTTAGTCTAGGACTAGGCTTAAGCCTTGTCTGTGAAACCGGGGGATAATGTTTGACAACTGTTTTATGACATAAATGTTAAACGTCCAACCGTAATATCCAATGACGCAAACTACTCAACTTTTTTCTTAAATTTCAACGTTTAGATTTGAAAATATGGTATCATTTATGTGAGTCGTGTAATTCATAAATGTACTTGAGTACAAATAAGAGGGAATGTGTGCATTTTGTAAAATATTATTTGCAAATAGTTCAAATTTACAGCTAGATTTAAAGGAATACTCCCCTTTTTTTGGAAATAGGCTCATTTTACAACTCTCCTAGAGATAAACAGTTGAGTTTTACCATTTTTGAATCCATTCAGCCGATCTTCAGGTCTGGCGGTAGCACTTTTAGCTTAGCTTAGCATAAATCATTGAATCAGATTAGACCATTAGCATCTCGCTCAAAAATGACCAAATGAGTTTCGATAATTTTCCTATTTAAAACTTGACTCTTCTGTTGTTACAGGCGCAATGATATTACGCAGCGCCTGAAAGAAGTCCCCAGCTATATCATAACTAGTTACCTAGCCGGGGACTATTTTCAGGTGCTGCGTAATATCACTGCGCCTGCTGCACCCATGGCACGGCAGCAAAGTTCCTTGATTATTACGCCGGAATGAGAGTATAGTTCCTAGCCATATCGGCCTAGAAAATCACAACTTTTCATTTTCCGTCAGTCTTAGTACACGATGTAACTACAGCAGAGTCAAGTTTTAAATAGAAGAATACTCGAAAACTATCTTGGTCATTTTTGATGACCAAATCTTGTGGGTGCAATCGATTCAATGATCTATGCTAAGCTAAGCTAAAAAAGTTTGTAGTTACATAGATTGACTGGATAAGGTCAAAAAAACGATAAGAAACTCAGTATTTGGCTTTTCGATTGGAAAATGAGCCTATTTCCAAAAAAAGTGGAGTGTTCCTTAAAACCTAATTTTCTTTTTTCTTTTTTTAATGGACCGGCCCATCCCATAGAAGCTCAATTGGATTGAGATCTTGAGATCTGGGGAATTTGGAGACCAAGCCAACACCTTCCTCAAACCATTCCTGAACAATTTTTGTCCAGTGTGTCAAGGTGCATTATTCTGCTGAAAGAAGCCACTACCATTTGGGAGGAACCCATTTCCTTGAAGGGTGTACATCAGGGGTGTCAAACTCGGTTCCTGGAGGGCCGCAGCCCTGCAGAGTTTAGTTCCAACCCTGCTCCAACACACAAAATTAGTTTACAAATAAACCTGAAGAACTTGATTAGCTGGATCATCTTCCCATAGTGCATCTGCTGCAGGGCCGTGCAGAGACCTTTGGAGGGGAAGGTGCTCAAAGCAAGGCCGTAACCATGTCTTGAACATTGGGGGGGACCAATATATGCATATACAGTGCAAGAATTTAAAATATTTGGGGGACGTTTGGCAATTTGTTATTATTGGGGGGGACTTGAGTCCCCCTCAATGTCTATGGTGGTTATGGCCCTGGCTCAAAGTATAAAAGGGGCACATGGAACACGACTTTTAATAGGGCTGTGCTCCTTGCTGATATGTGTATCGAAATGGATGCTTTTGTTTGATACAGCAGCAAATGCCATGACGCAGGTTTGAAAAAGAAACACAGAACAGAAAAGACCATTTTAAGTTTAAATGTTAAAGACATTTTTTGCATCTCTTAATTACTCTGGAATGATATTTTTATTATTGTTGTTGTTGTTGTTGTTATTGAGTTTACAGGGTATGGTGGTTTTGCTGTTGTAAACACTACTGTTGTTGTTGCTGTAGAAAACAATATTCCTGTCTTATTTAAAATAGAATTCTATTCTAATCCTGTTCTGAATTTATTCATTTTTTGAATGATAATGATTATAAAAACAGGATTGATAAGTATAATTTGGAGGACAAGAAAATCAGTACAAGCCTGTTTTACCAGTGTTGTGATTATTTTTAAGGCACTCTACGTTTTTTAAATAAATACTGAATTAATAATAGTTCAAAGTATGAATAGTTTTTAGTCAGATAACATAAAAAAGACAAGACACCTCGAAGCGCTTTAAACTTTTCCCAATTAAACAGCAAGAACGAAAGAGAACAAGCACCTTTGTTTTTATTGCTGTGTAGAACTACGTTAGCTGCATTTTTAATATTTAATATTAATTTTAATCAAATGTAAATTCGTCCCCCGCACTTTATTCAAGCTCGAGCAGGTGTTTTCACGTAGAGGTTTCTAGATTTAAATCTAGATTTAAATTAAAAGAGACATGACCTGACGTTTTATTCGTATCCAAAATGAGTAGATGTGAATATCAGGAGAGCTGAACACTCTCGTGCAGTTCATACTCGAAGCCAGAGGGAGCTCTCGCGCAGAAACTTTTGGCCTGCAGGAAATCCCTAATATGGACAAACTCACAGGGCTATGCTGTAGATGAGCTGAATAAAAAGCAGAAACGTTTCTACTGATGAAACGTGAAGACAATAAACACACAATTGCGAAAATATATGGTTTATGTGTGTTTTTCAAGTTATCTTCAGGTAATAAATAAACTATATGAAAAATGCAGTACTGATTGACATATCATTTAGTATAGAAAAAAAAAAAATTGCCTTGACAAAAGGGCACTTTGGGCATAAAGGGGAAAAGGGGCAGGTGCTCAAGCCCAGTTTTTCTGATGCTCCCGTGCCCATTTTATACTCTTTCGTGGTGGACTCTGACCAGTCTGTGGCCCCATGAGCAGCAAAAAGCAATGCACTGTGTGTTCTGATACCTTCTCATCATGACCAGCGAATGGACCAGATAGAATAGCCTTCATTCCCCACATGCACCCATGACCCTGACACCACTTCACCAGATCGCCTTCCTTGCACCACTTTTGGTAGGTACTAGCGCCTGCATATCAGGAACACCCCACAAGACTTGGTAATGTTCTGGTGAAGACCGTTTTGGAGATGTTCTGATCCAGTCGTCTAACCATTGCTATTTGGCCCTTGTCAGAGTCACTCAGATATTTTCTCTTGCCCATGTTTCATGCTTCCAATACATGAAGCTCAAGAACTGATTGTCCAAGTATGTAATATTTGTCTGTATGTGTTTGAAAACATGGTTTATGGGGACACAAAATTGTATAATATGTCATACAAAGAGAAAAAAAGCTCAGTATAAACACTGTACCTGAGTAAACCCCGTGTGTAAACCACATGCTGAAGCAGAAGTAAATAAGCAGAAAAGAGAGATGTTGGCTTCTACTCAAATGTAGCCTACTGTATATAGGCTACAGTAACACAATGTGATAATAAGAAGTGTAACATTTATTTATTTATGTCTTGCCAAGATGTAATTAAATAACTAAAGAAAGTCTATAATGAAGCCAAGAGATCAAAATTAGTTTGAAACTCGTTTCCTTTTTTCATGACACCATTCATTTTCCCGACGGCAGTCCCTACCACTGACTGACAAGGAAATGACAGTCTCAGCAACCTATCTGACAAGTTTCATTCAACCTTTGCTCGGCTGACATCGAAGCGATAACCACTCCTCATGACAGCAGCGCTCGAGGATCATCATCCTCTGGATAAACGCACAAAACACACTGAAGGGAATAAATAAGACCGTATCAAAGGACACTAGGAAGTGAATTAACTCGTGTGAACTCCAGAGACACGAGGATTTCTCGCTTTACATACAATATCATTTTGAATGTTGGCGTATACCGCTGTACAAGGCTGTAGGTGATATAAAGGTACGTGGATTTAATCTATTTATATGAACTGTACTGTGTGTTCAAACTTACACTGCTGATCTAGACATTTTGCAAGTAGCCTATATCCGTTTTCCATATACTTTCGATTTTATTTTTTGACATTCGCTAATATGTGCGTTTCGGACGTTCGAATGGAAAATTTGAGCGTTCCGAATTTCGAATAATTTAAGTTTTTTTTTTTCGCAGTTAGAAATAGGCTAAGACATAATTAACCCCATATGAAATGAGAGATTGGATTGGATTCTACTACTACTACTATAATAATATAATAATAATATTGGATAACTAATATATATATATATATATATATATATATATACACACTGTGTGTGTGTGTGTGTGTGTGTGTGTTTCTATTGGCTAGCTTTTAATATAAAGGCTTAAAGATGGTTAGACTGTTTCTTTCACCAATGCTCTGTGAAACCTTATAGAGGCTTTTAAACAAAAAACTGCTCTAACTTGTTTAAATTGCAAATGAGCCTGGTTTTAAGCAACATAGCTAGTGTCCATAGCTATCTAACAACCTAAAACCAGTTTGCCTGGTTTACTCTCTTCATATTGTTCTGTGTGCTTACATGTGGTAATCTACTCAGCAATAACAACAAATGCTGAATCTCTGTAACCAGGTGTGCTTTCATTCAATGCAAATAGAGAGCATAATGGTAAATGTGTTGAGGCAAAGTTCATCTTTGCTCATGAGGAAACAGTCAGTCATGGTTTAAAGAAAGGCCATGTTTCATGCTTTATCAGTACATAATGACAAATCCTTTTAAATATTAATTGATTCCTTTACCACACAACCAGTTCCCTGTAACGTTTAGGCTTTTGAATGTTTTTCCTTTTTATATCACTTCCACAGATAACTAAATGTGACCCTGGACCACAAAACCAGTCATAAGGGTCATTTGTTAAAATAAATATTTGGTCTCACGTTATGTTAGGTGGCCTTAACTGCTATGTAGTTACATCAAAATATAAGTACAATGTACTTATTGTGGTCATATTGTATTTCAAAACACTTTTGCTGCTATCGAGGTGGGATATGAGTAAGGTTAGGGACAGGTTTGGTGGTATGGGTTGGTTTAAGGGTGGGTTAAGGTGTAAGGGATGGGTCAACAGTGTAATTATAAATGTAATTACAGAAATTAATTACAGATGTAACTACATATAGGTATTTTTTAAATATATAAGTACAATGTAAAAACATGTATGTGTACAATAAGTGCATTGTATCAAATGATTAATTTCAATGTATGTAGTTAAGGCCACCTAATATAAAGTGGGACCAAATATTTTGAATAAATTAGCTTTCCATTGATGTATGGTTTGTTAGGATCGGACAATATTTGGCCGAGATACAACTATTTGAAAATCTGGGATCTGAGGGTGCAAAAAAATCAAAATATTGAGAAAATCACCTTTAAAGTTGTCCAAATGAAGTTCTTAGCAATGCATATTACTAATCAAAAATTAGGTTTTGATATATTTACGGTAGGAAATTTACAAAATATACAGTACTTAATTTCCTAATGATTTTTGGCATAAAAGAAAATTCAATAATTTTGACCCATACAATGTATTGTTGTCTAATTGCTACAAATATACCCGTGTGACTTAAGACTTAAGGTTTTGTGGTCCAGGGTCACAAATCTGGGTTTTCAAATTAAAATAACTCTAAGGACATGTTGTGGATATGTTTGTGAAGTACATCAATTGTTCATTAAGATAGCAGTAACGTTTAGTTTAAATCAACTTTCAGACTTATTACAGTCTATGCTACATAAAATGTTTTTGGAAGTCAAAGCAAATAGTGACATTAATTTTTTATTAAAGCAGTTACAGTTAAAATCTATGGAGCAAGACATTTCGGAGGGGTTAAAGCTGGAAATGTGTAGAGGCAGCTTATGTTTTTGATAACGTGCTCTTATTAATTGCCCTCTACAAAATCTGTTATTTGAGCTTTAAAGCTGTCTAAATCATCATTGTGGTGATAACTGCTTTACTAACCAGGCCGTTTGGTTATGTGTTACACAGGTACAGTAATTCCTGCAGGGGGAATATTATATTCCCTGTAAACAAGTTCTTGTTTAATCAAGGGAAAGTCACCAGGGTCCTGGCTTTACATGAACAGGAGAAAAATTGGATATAAAATTACCAAGCTATTCTGTTCTGATTGAGTATGCTTTGCTTCTCAGCACAGTTCAGTATTAAACAGCTCTCAGATTTTTGGTAAAAAAAAACAAAAAAAACCAACCACTCAATTTTGCATCCTTAGAATTAATTTGAAATTGGATATTATTGACTATGTGTCACACACACGTTGGAGCAAGGAGACAAGGAACTTCATTAAAAAAAAACCCACAAGACTTTTATTAAACCAAACGCAGGACTCTCTGGAGACATAGATAAACACAAGAAGACAATCTGACCAGACACAGAGGTAGGGAAACACAGGGCTTATATACTGGGGACTAAACTAGATAATTAATAACACAGGGCTGGGAACTAATGAACTAATTACATGAAACGAGGAACGGAACAGGAACTAACCAAATATGGGCACGAGAGGAGGGGAAACACAAGACACAGAGAGACAGGACTGACACTATGTTCATATTCATCGACATCTATGCTTACGCTCCCTTTGCAACTTTTCCCTGCACTTCTGGATGGCAACTTGCTAGTTTGAGAAGCACTATTCTGCTGCTGTAAATGACAGTGTTGAATGTGTGAGCTGAATGGTTCATAATCGGCCATTAATTATTCAAACAGGGTCATGTGAATAATTGAACAATGCTGCTACTGATTAAAGATAATCAAACATATTGGAAAAACAGCATTTGGAGTTACAAGTGAAGCTCATCATGTATTAAAGTGCCTGTGTGTCTTAACAGAAGAAGGTGTGGGATGAGATGCCATCTGAAAAAAGTTTTCCTCCTAGCAGCTGGTCTTGTCATTTTGACCAGGGTCTACATCTACATGCGGAGAGCAGAATCGGGAAACATCAAGGTATTCGCGTGTTCTAATAGCATGCTTATTAAAATACTGAAACTTAAAGGGATAATTCACCCCCC
>JAFVLL020015286.1:0-25227 GCA_021397915.2 Tor tambroides
TTTCTTCATTTTTTTCATTTTTTTTGTGAATTATGTGTTCACTGTAGTAAATATTGTATTAAATACTCAACCTTTTTTGAATTTTTGTTTTTGTGAAGTATATTAAATATTCTGTTATACACCAGTCTAATGCTCACCAAGGCTGCGTTTATTTAATCAAAAGTACAGTAAAGAATAATATTGTGAAATATTGCATTTTAAAATAATCACTGAAGTAAAAACTCAATATTGTTTTGAGTCATTATATATATTTTATATAAATATAATTAAAATACATATTATATTTAAACACACACGCACACACACAGTGCCATTTAAGTTTAAAATTGATCTCTTATATTTACCAAGTCTGCATTTATTTGATCAAAAATACAGCAAAAAATGTAAAATTGTGAAATATTATTGCAATTTAAAATAACTGCTTTCTATGTGAATGTCTGTTCAAATGTAATTTATTGCTGTGATCAAAGCTGAATTTTCAGCATCATTACTCCAGTCTTCAGTGTCACATGATCTTCAGAAATCATTCTAATATGCTGATTTGCTGCTCAAAAAACATTTCCGATTATTATCATTGTTGAAAACGGTTGATATTTTTGTGGAAAATGTGATACATTTTATTTTTCAGGATTCTTTGATGAATAGAAACTTTAAAAGAGCAGCACTGATTTGAGGTTAATGAAGTTAATGTAAAAGTATTGCTTTTTCCTACTTTTTCCATAATATATGAAGAGTTTATTTGCAAAAACAGATAACTGTTTTTAAAAATGTTCAAAAATCATGTTTTTTTATTCTGCATTCCAATTAATATCAATCGAACTGCAGCTGGGTTGTTTTGATTAAATAATAATAACTTAAAAAACACAGCTAAATAACAATAAATCACAATAAAAACATGATAACACAATAAAAAACTGTTACTGTTTTTGCAAATACATTCTTCATATATTTATTTAGTTTTATAATTATTTATAATAATTGGTCTTTGCACACTTAATTAAACATGCAATGTAACAAGGTCACGTGACAGGAATGTAGCAAACTGCAGTTTGAAACATTGTTGCGTTCTCCAGAATTCTATTTCACACACTCAGGAAGTTGGGGGTTCAGCTGGATCGTTAGTGGCATCCTGTCTGAGCGCTGAGTTGAGTTCAGTGACGGACATAACAGAGCTGATTGGTGCGGACTGATAGTGATGCGGCTCTTTCTCTCTGTCTCTCAGGTCGTTGACTTCTCGCCCAAAACGATCGCGGTGTTCATCGGCGTGGTGGGAATCCTCTCCATCCTGGCGCAGGTATTTAATTGAGGCAATATTCTTCGCTCTGCCTTATTAGTCGTGTCGTTGAGCCGGCGAGGCGTCTCGTGAAAGTGGCTCTCGCAAACGCTTTCTAATTGAATTGAATTCCTTTAAAAGTTGACTGGTAAATGTAATGAAATATAGGCAGGGCTATAATGAGCAGATAGCATGGTGTTAGCTGGTTTATTTAAGTGGAGGGGTTTCATTTTAGCCCTGTAACAAGCAAGGTGAATTCTAGCAGCTTTGCTCCAATTCAGTGCGACACAGCAATGAAAATGATATTTCAGTATAATAACAATAACACAGCCCTGCATGTGAAAAAATGTCTGCTGATTTGCAAAAAAGGCTTAATGTTACCTAACATGATGATGCAGATTTAAAAAATATCATAAATATAATAAATTGAAAATAATATAAAATTTCTATAAATAATATTTTTTTAATAGATATTAAAAATAAATATCACATAATACATTTAAATATTAAAGAATAAATCTTATTTTCCACAAAATAAGAATTAAGATATTTTCAAATTATACACATGTATCAGCTTTAATGCACTTATCAAAATAACAAAAGCAGCTGAATGTTAAATGCGTTGGTTTTAATGTTAAAAAAATATGTATTTAAAATGTATAATTGAACTTAAATCTACATTTTACATCGAAGTGGAAAGATATATTCAAATACTCCATGTAATGTCACATAAACAAGCTTTTTTCCCAGTGAAATCTGTAATTGTCAATCACTGTTCGGATGTAGTAAAACACGCAAAACATCTGCTTTTGTCTGCATTTTCTGGCCACTATATTTCTGACCTTAAAATCAGGAATTAATGTCAAAATGGGCTGAGGATTGCATAGCAGGGTTTCTGCAATCTTAATGAAGATCAATTTAAGACCTTTTTAAGACACAATTTTAATGAATAAATTAAAGGGGACATCATTTGTCAGTATGATCTTTAAATCCAAATGTCTAGGAAGCACAAGGGGTTGTATTAGCAACACGACAAAGTTTGAAAATACATTTTGATTCATTTTACAAAAAAAAAAAACAAGCTCAACTATGATGGAAATATTCTTTATTGTACCTTCTGATTATACTGCAAAAAAGTTCTTCCTCAGTATTTTTGTCTTGGTTTCCAGGGCAAACGTCTAAAGATTCTTAAATCAAAACAGATGCAAAGTGACAAGTCAAATAACAAGTCTTGATATCTGAGAAATTGATCAAAATGAAGTGTTTATGATTAAAACATGAACAAATATCTGCCAATGGGCTCATAAAAATCAGCTTAATTCAAAGGGGAAGTATATTTCATTCTCCTTTGAGAGATATTTGTTTTTTGTTTTCTTTGGAAAACAAAACAAAAATACTGAGGAAGATTTTTGCAGTGATTTTTTTTTATTTTTTATTTTTTTTATTTTATTTTTTTGCAGTGCATGCAACATTTAATGCAATGACTCTGAGTTTAAGATTTGTAAGGCCTTAATTTGTGGAAGGGTGAATTAAGGGTGAATTAATTCTTGGTCTTGCAATTGGTCAACCAAAAAACAAAAATGCTACGAAATGCATCATATTTTGTGAGAAAGTGTGACATGCTCAAGCCAAACGCACTATTTTTGGAATCAGCACCCAAATTTCGTTCAGAAAATATGATGCAGGGCAATGTAATTATTCATTCTCATGTTCCCTACAGACGCTGTTTCTGACATTATTAATGAGGACCATCGGGAACAAGAACACGGTTCTTCTGGGTCTGGGTTTCCAGATTCTCCAGCTGGCCTGGTACGGTTTGGGGTCTGAGCCGTGGTGAGTTAACATCTAGATCAAGAGAAATTACCTGCTTATGCAAACATTACATAACAATCGTCTGGTTTAAGAAATGCAAGTCACTTCTGTCTGATGTTCATCGTGTCCTGAAGCGATTGTGGTTTATGCTGATGTTATTTTTGTTGTCATTTAGGATGATGTGGGCGGCTGGCGCAGTGGCGGCCATGTCCAGCATAACGTTCCCTGCAGTGAGTGCTTTAGTTTCACGCAGCGCGGATCCCGATAAACAGGGTAAACTTCTACATGTGAACTTTCAAGATTTTAACTTTTCAAAACTTTAAGGATTAAAGAAAAACAACATTTGTCTTTAAAACAACTGATGAACTGTGCACTATGAGAGCAGGGACGTGTATTCTGAAAATTTTATTTCAAGTTGGTTTCTTAGTGAAAATCTGAGGCATTAAGAGGCGTTTTTCCATCCGTGTGTTGTTTTTCCTCAGGTCTGGTTCAGGGCATGATAACAGGGATCCGGGGGCTCTGTAACGGTCTGGGTCCGGCGCTGTACGGCTTCATTTTCTTCCTCTTTAATGTGGAGTTGAGCGGGATCACGTCCATCCAGCCCAACTATGCCATCCCAATACAGACCTCCACAGAGGTACAGGTGTCAGTTATACAGGAAGATTTTGGAATGAAATCAGTTCAAAACATTGATTCAGTGATTCATTTGCATCATCACCCAAAGGCACTCCCTGTATGGCATTTTGGATGTTTAAAATGTTTATTTTCTAACGTAATTATTGCATCTCTTTGGCTACAATGACTTTGAAATGATTAAAAATGAACTTTTAAGGTGACTTAAAGCAAATAAATAAATAATAGTAATTATAAAAATTATACATAAATGTTTATGTATATGCACAATTTCAAGTAAATAGAAAATATAAAATTTGAAAAGTATAAAAAATTTAAAATATAAAAGTAGTATAAAAATTACATATACATATATATGTGTATATATATATATATATATATACATACACACACACACACACACGTATATACTTTGTACTTTAGAAAAATAGTTTTGTGCAAAGTAGTCAGTATATAAAATATATCTCATATATACAGTCAAACCAAAATTTATTCAGACACCTTTAACATTTCTCACATTATCACAATTTATTCACTATAGTTTAGAAAATGGTAATAAAATACAACAAGAACTCAAGAGTTAAAGTGTGTCAGAACAAATTCATCTTGATAATGTCAGATAACTTTGATAGAAAGGTATGTAACAAAACTTGGTCAGGTCAAAATGTCAAATAAAATTTTTGGTCTCAAATTTTTATCAATTTTACTGCTATCTTCTCTTACATGAACTATATTGTCCTGCACCCACTACTAAAAAAGTCTAAAAAATTATATCTGATGTCTGAATAATTTTTGGTTTGACTGTATTTTTCATATATATAAAACATATGCTTCCTATATATTATCTATTTCCTGCAAAACTGTGTTGCTTCTATTCATTAATTTGCATCATCATTCAAAAGCATTCCCTGCATTGATATTTTAAAAGCTTTAAATGATTATTTTTAATGTTCATAAATTATAATTGTAAAAATATATAATTTCGCATTGGTATATAAGTAAAATTTTATTACAGTCATAAATAATGTAAAATACCGATAAATAGAACGAAACGTTTACAAACATTATTAAAACTATAAACATGTATTTTAGTTCCCTTCACTCCACAGCAAATGCTTTACATTTAATTTAAATTTTATTCAGAACAGGAATGAAAAATATAAGTATATATTAATATAATATAAATATAATATGTAAATAGAAAACAAACATTAATTATAGTGGCATTGATTATAAATATTTATTATAAACACCAAGCCTACACGTATTTATTTAAACTGAAACTACCTGCATGTGGGAATACAAATAAACTTGGCTCATCAAAAACGATACTTATATTTCGGAAATATGGTATAAACTTTAAATATTTTTTAAAATATATATATATAAGTAACTACTCACTTGGTAGCTTAAACAGTGTCATAAATCCTTGTTGACTTCCTCTAATGTCGCTTTCCTTTCGTCTGTTTTGTGTAGAAGACCACAATCCCCGGTCCTCCATTCCTCCTGGGCGCCTGTACGGTTGTGGTAGCGTTTCTAGTTGCTCTCTTCATTCCAGACCACCCGACGCCCCCAGCGACGCCCTGCCAAACCCGTAAGAGCAGCGCGAGTCTAGCCGGCGCTCACACCAACACGCCGCTGCCAGGGAGCGACGAGGACTTCGAACCGCTGCTGGAGGACAGCACCGTCTGACTCTAAACAAAATCACATGTGGAAAAAACGAAAAGGCGTCAACACAACACAACCCTCCACCTGTCGGCAACTAACATTTGAGAGTGTGCAGTATTTATTTAGTGTGTTTTTTGTTGTTTATGACGAAACGGTTATTGGTTTTGAACTCAGAAGCTTTTTTATTAAGCATTTTTACATGAATCAACACACTAAGGGCTCAATCAGTGAGATCGGATGCGTTCGGTTTGATTGAGTTTAAGCTCTTTATGTATATAAATATTTGGGCGAAGTGCAGTAAAGTTTATTGTATGCGGAGCTTGTGGTGGCGTGCAGCTTATCGTTGCTGTCATGAGGTTGAAGAAAAACTGGATGAATTTCATGAAAACATGGTTTAGCTCATTGCAACCTGAGGAAGAAAATAAAGCCTGTTTTTAGACATTATTTGAAGCTATTTTCTCCCTCCTGAAAACAGGCTTTATTTGCATTCAGAAAAATCACATTTCTTAAACAGATTTCATGAGATTCACCCAAATGGAATTTGACGGTATTTTTATACTGCAGCGATTGAGCGACGTTTCCTTACGCAAGCCTTAAAGTCACATATCCTGTGGCGTATGACAAGGTTTTAATAGATTAGAGATGCATCCGGTTGCATGAACAGTATTTGTGGCGATGTTAACCAAACCCGAAACACTAGAGCACCAGCGGTTTGGTGTAGTTACTGATGCCAACATAGTTCTTTTAGGCCAGTTAGTTGTTTCGGACACGGCTTGATTGTGAAGTTCTTCAACTGTATGTGTGTGTGTGTGTAAAGGTTCTATGCAGTAGTGATCAAAAATAGCATTAAATTTAGAAGTAAAATTGGTTGCGAATGCCATTTCATGTTGAGAAACATGAGAGTATTGCTTAAAATATTACATTTGTACAAGTGAAATTTTACCTTCATTTTTACTTTCGAGAAAAGAATTGGCAAAGTGCATTTGTTAAGCTATTTTACTCAACAATATTTATATATTTCCTTAAAGATAATTCGTATTTATTAAAAATCAGCCAACATCTACTTACCAGCTACCTCATTTTTGGAGGTTTTGATGATTTTGTGAAATGAGGTGAGATTCGACCTGACTATATTTTTATCTGTGTTTTGTTTTTTTATAGCCACAATCCATTTTCAATATGGAATTCTGGATTTTTCCAAGATTCGTTATAATTACAGAAGAATTTCATTATTTTGTTCACGAATTCCATATTTTTTCACGCAGTGAACGTTTCCAAGCTGATGATTTGTTTTGCATGAACACCCATATGAATTTATATTTCAATGCTTTATATTTCCTCTGTCTGTTTTGTGCGAAGAACACTGTGGAGCATCTCATTAGAGTTTGAGGTCATCATCAGACTGACCTGTGCTCATTTCCTGTTCCACAGTCACATCATTTCCTCCACTTGCAGTATTCCATACAAATATGGCAGATATTCCATTCAGAACTGTTTCGGTGACCTGTGAATCAGACAGAGATCGTGAACAGAATCTGAATATTTGCTTACCATCATTTATTCTCCACCCTTGACCCTTTTTCCATTATTTCAGCCATATTTATAATGCAGCGATGTGAAACTTTAAGCTTAAAATGGCGCCGGTGTGTATTTATGGCGCGACTGTGGAACGTTACATTCCACAGTGTGTAACGGCTCAGCCGTAGTTCCCGCGCTTTTGAGTTTTGTATATATTCGTGCACAGCTTGTAACGGCAGTTTTAAAATGTAATATAGCGACGGTCATATTCATTATTTTAGGATTGTAAAGTATTGTATATGTATTGAATAGTGTTACAGAAAAACTTTTACATGTTGCCAGACCCTCAATATTTTTGGAACAATTAACACGCTGCTCCAAATAAGGTCAACCGATCGTCAGGAGCACGAGAATAACTTTAGCTTTTCCTTTCTGAACTTAAGTATTTGTGTGTCTTTCAACTGGATACACAGGTGCCTGAAATGTAAAACATGTTTATTTGTAGTAGATCTGAGTCTGACTGTAAATACCGAGTACATTGAGCAGCTGATGAAGATGAAATGTACAGGGACCCTGATGTATTTATTTTCATGTATTGTGGGAATCTATTAAATAGGTGAAAATGAATAAATAATACTAAGAGTCATGGCGTGATGGGTTTCTTTTGCATTATTTCTCTTGACCGTTAGATGGAGCTGTCGCGCTAATTAAGTTCTGGGATTTCTGAGAACCCTAACATAAAAATGACTTAGCATTACCTCGTTTTTGACACTAACAGCATGGTGTATGAATATAGTAATCAGTACCATTAAATATCTGAAATAACAGGGTTATATGGCTATTCTCTTATAATCACATTTATCATCATGCAATCAACTAGTTTGCAGTCTTTAACCACAAACATTTCAATGACATGCAAATTTTACAGTGGTTCAGAGGAAATTACTGGCACCATGCATTGAAATGTTTTCATACCTATAAATATTCCAAATGCATGATAAACTACTGTAAATCTGACTGGAAGTTCATTTCAAAATGCCAACCAATCAATGTGCAATAAATTCCCACCCAATAAAACCTTGGTGTTTTAATGCATATGAAATAGCCTCAGTCTCCACTCGAGTCCTCAGATCTCCTCTGGATGGCAGTGTTGATGTATCTGCGATGTCTGACTGATGCTGAACCCTTGAGATCTCATCAGAACAACCTCAGCAGAGTCTCTAAATGCCTCAGATGCAGTGATGCTACAAAACGTTCATCTGGTATAAACGCTGACGTCCAAAATAGAATTAAAAACACTGTTTCTGTTCACTTCATTAGGAAATTACTAGTAAAACTCTATTGGTTTAGTTTTCACATTGATAGATTACTAGCACTGCCATTACTATTGATCCCATCAGTGTTGTTTCCACCTAAAGGAACAATGCATCCACAAATTAATTCATTAACTTGTTTACTTATGTTTGTTCAGATCAGTTGTTTCTTCATGGACCTCCAAAGTTGTTTAGCAGCATATGCAAAATGTTCTTTCTCCATGCAATGACAGTGAACAGAGACTGTAAAGTTTAAAAAATGACAAAACCATAAATGTATCAAAAGATTACATTATGGCTATTTATACACTATAAGGTTTGATCACACCAAGAATGATAATTTAGAACAAGGAGATAGCTATACCTTTCTGTTTATTATTCTGAAAGTTTTGCAATATATATATACACACACAAGACTGACATTTCCTTTAACCCTAAATACAAATGCAATGCGTAATTCACAATACGGCAAAAACACGTGAAAAATCAATACAGAAAATTCCTTTATATTGGACACTATTTTTGCAGACTATTTTTTGTGTATGAAGTCATATGATGAAGTCATTATTTCTCTGGAAATCTTCCCGTCTGCCATTGCACTTCCACATATATCAACCTTGCCTTATGGCTGATTATAACACGGATAACTTTGGTTTCTAGTTAGTCAATACAGTGCTAAAGCAGTGCTAAAATACACACTATAGTATGATTTGACACCAGCTTTTTATATTACTGAGGCACTAAAGGTCATGTTATATTATTATTGTCAATACGTATAATCAGTATGGCAAGCACAAATGCACACAAACATGATATACTTCAGTTTTATCAATTATCTTCAATTTATTGAACATCTCTTGACACTATGCATTCTATCACACATCTGTGTAGCTCATAAATATTTACAGTTGTAGTTTTGACATGCTGTCTCCCATGGGAGCAGTGAATGGATTACATCATGTATTTTTATGCATCAGCTGCATGTCTCCAACGCAGAGGTCACATCAGTGTGTTACTGTGATTCTTGAGGAGAATGTTCTCACTCTCACCCTAGTGTGCTACTAATGCACGTTATACTGAGTGGGATTCTCAGTTCTGACGATGCAATTACACTTCACAGCACCTTTATGGTCCTGAATCACCTCCTGCCGGAGTGTGGTTTTGGTTCCACTGGTTTATGGTCTTTTATGACGAGCCACACTATATGAGTGGTTAAAGGGTTAGTTCAGCCAAAAATGATCATTTTGTCATCATTTACTCACCATCATGTCGTTCCAAACCCGCATGACTTTCATTCTTCTGTGAAACACAAAAGAAGAACTTTAGCAGAATTCAAAATTTAACAACAGAATGTAAAATTCTTTTAAATACAATGAAAATGGACTGACTACAAATATGAAAAAGCACCTTGAAATCATTACAATAGTAGATGCAAGATATTTTCTAAGTCTAAGTAACCTATATTACAGACCCAAGTTATTAGTTAAAACTCTTAAATACGAATTGTTATTCACTGATAATTTCTTCTCAATCTCCTTTGCATTTTGGAATAAAGAGTTTTGCCTAAATTTTGAGGGTTTATACACCAGCTGTGCAGAACCAAAACCATTTCTGCTCAAGATTTTATATCTATAAACAATGTGCAACTACAATTCTCAAGCACAACTTTACAGTTTTAAAGTTTGGTCGCATTTACTGTTGATCTACGAAATTTTGTGGGCAAATTCAGACATTTCAATAGTAATCCAATAGACACATTGTATTTTTTTCATGTTAAGCCTTTTAGAATTTCCAGCGTGCTTTTATAAAGTGACTGAAATACTGCGCCAGATGCAATTAAATGCCAAAACTTTGTTTTTTCATATATCTTTGTTTTTTAAAGGGGCCATGAACTGGCTCTGCTTTTTATTTTATACTGTTCACTTAAGGTCCATTTAAATTCCACTTATAACGTTATAAAGATTTTTACGTCAAAAAACATAATTTAGAAGTAATAGGCTATTTTCTGTCCTGTTTTTGACCCCCTTCATCAGAACACTCTGTCTGAATAGGGTGGTGGATTGTAGACTCAGAAGTAAATGCCCACTGCTATGATTGGCTAACAGTTGTGTATGTTTGACCGCGTACATCCTTCACAGATGGACTCTTAAATACTCATATCAAACGATCTGTTTAACAGCCAAAGCAACAGAGATCACGTAATAAAAACACTTACTCACACTTGTGTGTTGTGACTTTACTGTCAGATCCACAGCATGGTTTTTTTAGTTTCAATCTTTCTGAAAATCCTGCGTCAAATTGTGCCTTGTTTGTAAATAAACCCACTGTAAAATGAAGTGAACAAAGGAGTTCTGTGATGCTGTGTCGCGGTCTGGATCTTCATTAAAAATAAAGTTCATCCACTCTTTCCTAATGTTGGGATCAGAAGGAAGGCAACGCAAACACTGTTTTTCCACAACTTGGCACTGCACAGCGTCTTGTTGTCTTCAGAGTCATCTTTATCATTTGATTTCTGCGTAGACCTGTGTTCACCTTTCGTTATTTACACTACATGCACAAATTGGTGGGCGGGGCTTAACAGGCAGTGATGTAGAAGCAGGTGTTCATTATCTTCTGCGGAGGTGGTGCTTATCCACACTATTACATCATACAGTAGAACATTTGTTTTGGCCGATTGCCTTCAAGCTCAAGTTTTGAGTTCTGAAACTTACAGGATGTTTTTATAGTACAATAACCTCTTATATGTCAAAAGATCAAGGGAATTTTGGTTTCTCAGTTCATGACCCCTTTAAAGATATTTTCTTCTTTTGAGAGGTGATCTAAAATGCTCCAGGCCTGAATGTTTCACGCACCGGTCACGTGACAAAAGCCCTATTTGCACAGGATTAGTATTACCTCTAGTCATTTGTAATAATTGCGGAGGTTGCCTGTGATCTTAATCCCATGCGAATCGGCCATGTCTGTAATTTGTAAAATAAAAATTACCCCGCAAATGACCAGTGATGGGAATAACGGCGTTATAAATAAATGGCATTACTAACGGCGTTATTTTTTCTAGTAACGAGTAATCAAACGAATTACTGTTTCCCCCATTACAACGCCGTTACCGTTACTTACAAGAAAATGTGGCGTTACTATAATTTATTATAATCTTATTATAATTTTATCTTTCAGTTCATCTGAATGCGCAGTGTGCAGTAACTGTATTTGACGTACCGTAAACACTAGTGTGAACCTGAAGGCGCACGACTCGCCGTCGCTTTCTCACACACACGCAAAGAAAGATACAGAGCAAGAGAGTCTTACACACCATGCAGAATTTTGTTGTATTTTCCTGTCAGATTAATCGAGCTTCTTGGAATTTTTTTAAGAACTGCCGGTTTCTCTGGTAGTGGGCGGAACTAATGTGCAAACGATAATCTCATTGGCTGGTCCTCACCTACTGTCATCCCTGTTTTGATTTCAGCAAATCAATTCGAGCGAACGCAGACAACGTGATTAATATTCATGAACTCAGCAGCTCATTAATCCTTAGTGTGTTTTATATTGTTATTAGCAGAATTCCTAGTAGTTTTGTTATCTTATCATTATTATTTTTAGTTTCCCCCCCCCCTTTTTTTTATAGAAACACTAAATGACAAACAATAACTTACGCACCACCACCAGTCCTAAGTTCAGTCAACATGACAAATATGCATTCATACATGGTTATTCTAATTACTAAAGTTCTATAATCTTATAATGCTAAATTATCATAATATCATATTATAATACTGACTGATGCTAAGTGTCAGATATTTATATTGAATTTGATAGGTGTCTCTCACATTGTCCCACAGAAACATTAAAATAGTGTAGATTAGTGTACAATGGTTTATAATAATAATTTACTCTATTTAGTGTTCATTTCATTCATTTAACACATATTTAACATTGGGGGCATCCAAGTTATTTGACATATTTGGACATTAAAAAAAAAAGTAACGCAATAGTTACTTTCCCTGGTAATTAGTTACTTTTATAATGATGTAACTCAGTTACTAACTTACTATTAGTTACTATTTGTGAGAAGTAACTAGTAACTATAACTAATTACTTTTTTAAAGTAACGTGCCCAACACTGCAAATTGACCTACCATTTTTCGCCAAACACAGAGGTCCTGTGATAATATTAGTCCCATGTGAATCAGCATATGTGATTTGGTGGGGTCATATATCATTTTTTCAAGATTTTAGTTTCCTGTGAGCCTTTTTATCCATCTTTCACGAAGAATGGAGGCTGCGTTGGAGTGTTTTGCATGTATAGCAAACATGCGGTAAGGAACATTCTTCTGTTTATGATATATAATGCTACGCAAATGACATCATATCCGGGAGATAAGTCAGTAAATTAGAGTAAAATCACAGGCTTTGCCACACAAAGTTCAGATGGGGGGGGGGGGGTTCTGTGTGGTTTGAGAAGACTGGGAACACAGCAAATGAGTCATATGGACTAGCTTGCTCACTAAATAGCGTGGAAAGAGCAGCATGGGCAGAAAGTTCACAGAGGTCTGAAATGACATGAGGGGGAGTAAATGATGACACAATGCTCTTCAATGTCTGTGAAGGACAGTGAGGATCCGCAGTATGTTTGATAGCGTGTGCAGTGCATTCTGGGAGGACTGCTGCTCCTGAAGGCGTTTTGTTCACGTTGTCTTAAAGCTGAGTAGATGAAGCCCTCTCGCTGTTTCCTGAAAGCCTGTGCGCTTATCTGCCACGTCAGGGCACCGCCGACCATTTCAGCTGCGGAAACGGCAGCAGTCGCTCGCGCCTGTCGGCTGGAGGAAGATACCCGCTTTAAAGCACAACCCTGCAGAGGCGTGCTGGGACCATAAAACTGAGATTTCCACATGGCATGACAGCATACAGCATGCTTTTAACATAACCTCCACTGAAAACACTTGCAGGAAATGTTATCTACATGAACCTGAGAGAGAAAAGAACTAGATATCCAGCACTGGATTGAGAAAATACATCACCTTTCATGTTTATTTATGTGTTAAATCATGTTGAACACATGCATTATCAAAACACACTCCTGCTGTGCAGCTTAGAAAGTCCAGAGGAAACTTTAATAAGAAATATGACATGGATTTTAAAAAGCACACTGAAAAACATACTTACTAAATCTAAATAATAAATAAGTCAAGTGAAAATAAAGCTGCCAGTGGGGTAAACAAAATAAGTGGGAAAGTCTTCCTGAAACTACATATCTTACTTAAATATTTAGCCAAAGAAAATATTAATGAATGAATCCTTAAACTAGCCAGAAATGACTTCATATTTCATGCTCAACAAAGATATACTTACTTAATTGTGAACATTTCTATAAAGACTTAATATTAATATAATATTAATATGATATTATGCTTTCCAGACAGTAGTTTTAAGAATTGTTGATTTTTGTTTACCTCATGGGCAGGTCTGTTTGTTTATTATTATTATTATATTAGATGTTTTTTGGCTTTTTATGCTTGTATTTCTGGTGTTTTTTATGTGATATTAAATATAATTGTAATATAATGCAATATTTAATATATGAAATTATATAATATACAATTTTTAAAATCAAATATTAAATATAAAATATTATATTTAATATGACAGTGAATAAGTTCAGGATTTAGTCAAATTTACAATTATTAGTAACATTCTTACCTGATATTTATGGTAGTTTCAAGAATTTTTGGAAAATTTCTGTTTACCTATTTGGCTTTTTTTTTTTAAGGCTTTTTAAATATACATTAATACATTAAATATTAAATATAAAAAATATTTTATATTTTATGAGATATTGAATATAATAACATAATTCAGTATATAATATGTAAAATATATAATATTCAAACTATTTTTTTTTAGATTAGATTTTATTTATATATATCGTGCCTGTAAATATATCCATGAGCCACATTCATCCCGTCAAAGACCTTCATCACTGGACCATCTGTTTCAGTGACTGCAAGAGATCTAAATGAAGAGAGAGATGTTAAAATATTCCATCTGGATCCTTTAAACTCATATTTTAATGAGTAGAAGTATTTTACAACTCTGCACAACTTGAAATGAAGTGCTAGCGTGGCTTAACTTTTAGCAGGACTAGCTTCCTGCTAAGCTGTGGAGTCAGTGTTTTACGAGGCTAATGTAGCCTGCGTTCATTAGCGCCGTACGTTTGTGGGGAGCTAAATTAATTGCGGTGGGTCGAGTGAAGAGATCAGGGAGTTTCACCTTCATCCGAAGAGTTTTACACCAGCTGTGCAGGAGCAAACACCATTTCTGCTCCTCATTTTACATCTATAAACTCTGCTTTGCTTGCAGCAGCAGAAGTTCAGACTCTCGGGAAGCACTGTGTGGTTTTAGCGTTCACTTGGTTAATGTGCAGAAGATCTGAAACGCAGGCTGATAATCGACCGATAATCCTGAAGGACTTCAGACCCTGGAGAGCCATTAACACCCACTTTTTCTGATCCATCAAATGGTTTAATAAGATCTGAAGTGTCTCTTAGAGCCTCTCGTGTGATCATGACCTTTCTGACAGCGTTTGACGGCAGATGCTCATATAATTGATTCTGTGACACACACGGATCAAAGGCCTTTTACTATTTTTCTACCGGTCGACATGAAACTGAATGGCTCCAGAAAAATATGACATTTTGTATTTAATGTGACAGTGAATATAATTACAATATAATTCAATATTTATATTATTTTATATTTCAATAATATAAAAAATCATATGTAATATTCAAAATAATATATTAACTATATTATCAAATATTACATTTTATATTTAATGTGATATTGAATCATATCTGTCAAGATTTAGGATTACTAATATTACCCTTACTAGATATTTATGATTGAGTTGATGAGTTGCTGAATAATTTCACTGGCAGTTTTACTTATTTATTTAAATATTTCATTTATATAGACTATATCATATATATTTCAATAATAATATTTTACATTTAATGAGTTTTTGAATATTATAATTCAATATTTAATATATTCATATATACCACATATACTATTCAATATATTACCTTAAAATATTATATTTAATATGATATTGAATCATTTCTGTCGAGATTTAGAAATTATAATATTATCCTTACTAGATACTTTTGGTAGTTTCAAGAATTTTTTTATTTTTTAATATTTTTTTTATATTTGGGAAATATATAGAGTACATATAAGCTTAATAGATTCAAATCAGAAGTTCCTCCAAATTTTCCTTATGCAAAAAAAAAAAAAAAAAAAAAAAAAAAAAAAATATATATATATATATATATATATAATTCTTTCTGCAGTTATTAACTATATATACATATTTATACTGTATGTATACACCTGCAAATTCAATAAACTTAAGCCTATACATGTCTATGCCATCTAAGTGTACACTGTACATGCAGACATATGCACATATTTTCTAACATACAGAAACTCCTAAAACAAACAAAACATAGATTCAAGAATTTTTAAAATCTTTTTTTTTCCCTGTTGATTGGCAGCTTTTTTTGCTAGGGTTTTTTTTTTTTTTTTGTTAGATTATATTATTCTACACTGCTGACATGTGTTAGTTAGCAGTGAATGAAATAACACCCTGGAGCAAAGTGAATTATGTAAAATGCGATCACAAGACACTTTTCATATTTTTGTTTGGAGAATGAATTAAATGAACATCCAAGAATGACATGATGCCTCTGAGATCGCCAGTAAACAACGGGATTTTAATAATTTATGAAAATGAGAGTGATGTTTGACTAATTAGAACAAACAAATGCTACAGATATTACAGCGGCTTTATTTTTTATAACAATTGTAATTCTTTAGCACATGCTTTCATAATAATCGCACACATAGGGTCAAGGGTCACTGAGCTCACAGCGTCTGTACTTATGAACAGATCTATAAACTGAGCATTAAGCGATCCATAAGAGGATCATCATTTGTTCAGACGAGAGCAGCTCTTGAAACATCTTCCTCTGTGAGTGAAGTGCAGGCTAAAGGCCGACTCTCATCCACCTACAGAAAACTCATCACGTCTAAGGTTAGGAGGTGATGCTTTCACAGCCTCATCAACGCTGTGAACCTTTTATTCTTTGCCATTTTCTCTGCTATGTCCTTAAATTACACCTTAAGACATATTAACTTTGCTGCAAAGTCTGTGGGAGATCGTCTAACAGCTGATTAGCTTAGCATGCTACAATTACAATTTGAATGTAAGGCGGTAGAATGAATTGCACATGAAAGAAATTCATATCATTTTCATCATCAAGTTTATCAAGACAAACACTGACTGCTGGTTTGACAAAGTCTTGTTTGAAGATTTTAAAACATTTAATTTTGAAGGTTATAAGATGGATGGATGGACAGACAGAGTGATGGATGGATGAATGGATGGAAAGACAGAGTGATGGATGGATGGATGGACAGACAGAGTGATGGATAGATGGACGGATGGATGGATGGATGGATGGATGAATGGACAGATGGATGGACAGACAGACAGAGTGATGGATGGATGGACGGATGGATGGATGGATGGATGGATGAATGGACAGATGGATGGATGGACAGACAGACAGAGTGATGGATGGATGCACGGATGGATGGATGGATGGATGAATGGACGGATGGATGGACAGACAGACAGAGTGATGGATGGATGGAAAGACAGAGGGATGGATGGATGGACAGACAGACAGAGTGATGGACGGATGAATGGACAGACAGAGTGATGGATGGATGGACGGATGGATGGATGGATGGATGAATGGATGGATGGAAGATGGATGGATGGATGGATGAATGGACGGATGGATGGACAGACAGAGTGACGGATGGATGGACGGATGGATGGATGGATAGACGGACAGACAGAGTGATGGATGGATGGATGGATGGATGGATGGATAGAATGGCAGCTGGATGGATGGACAGATGGATAGAATGATGAATGGATGGATGGATGGATGGATGGATGGACAGATAGAGTGATGGATGGATGGATGGACGGATGGATAGAATGGCAGCTGGATGGATGGACAGATGGATAGAATGATGAATGGATGGATGGATGGACAGATGGATGGATGGATGGACGGACGGACGAATATAAGGATGGATGGACAGATGGATGACAGTTGGATGGATAGAATGATGGATGGATGGATGGATAGAATGATGGTTGGATGGACAGATGGAGAGATGGATGATGGAATCATGGATGAATGGATAGACGGATAGAAGGATGGATAGATGACAATGATGGATGGGTGGATGGACGGATAGAAGAATGGATGGATGGATGGACGGATGGATGATAGAATGATGGATGGATGGATTGACGGACAGACAATAGAATGATGGATGGAAGGATAGAATGTCAGATGGAGAGATAGAATGATGGACAGATGGATGGATGAATAGAATGATGGATGGATGGATAGATTATATAACTCAAATGGAGACAGTTTTGCTCAAACGTGGCCAGTTTCTTCAACAGTCATCAGGTTAATGCTACTTGACTAGACTGACCAACTAACAATTAGTCAAAGGGTACTTAGTCTTACTTTTCAGCCTCAAATTAGACCCATCTAAGTTTCAGTGCAAGTTATAACTTGCAATACTATTCCAAGGAATATTCCACCAAAAACGTACGAGTTTCTTTCTTCAGCTGAACACAAAAGATAGTTTGAAGAATGTTGGTAGCCAAACAGTTTTGGTTCCCATTGACTTCCTTTGTATTTTTTGTCCAAATGGGAGCTGAAACAGTTCAGCAGAATTGACTGTTCAGTCGCAGCTCACACACACTGGAGCAAGCCATCGATATGTGCAGTATGTGATGTTAAACTGTTGTCTTTGGGTACATTTACCTTTAACACTGACATTTACAGTCGGTCTGCGGTCGCTGGCGTGGGGATTTGAGGAATGCTGTGGGAAACGTCCCGACGCTCGGCAGACAGAGTGTGGCAGGAACGTGTTAAACTCATGCTGTTAATTACTCTCCCAGATGATGCCCAACATTTCTGTCTCTAATGAGGCTCCTGGGAACTTGGTTTTACAGAAAACGAGTCATGCAACAACAAGAAAAGAGGAAAAAATGACACAAGTACGGAGTATGTTTAACTGGGGTTAAATGAGTTATTAAAAGACTTACATGTAAACAAGGAGCACAATTAACATGGGAACTTTGTTAGTGTCATTAATTAATGGTGTTTCCTCAAGTCATGTGTGTTGTTTAGGAGATTTAATTCAATGAGTGATCACTCAGCACTGTAATTTTAGTATAACTGAGATACTATTTTCTAGTTTTTATTCATATTTTAAATTTGTTTCCATTTTTTTATTTTCATTTAAATTTAGGTAAAGTTTTAGTAATTGTGTGCTTTTGATTTTTTTAATCATCTTTTTTTCTAAAAGGCTATATAGTATTTTTATTTCAGTTTTAGTCTTATTGCAGCACATCAAGCAAAACAAAATGCAAACAAGAAATATAATAAAAGTTTTTTTATATTGTATTTTATTTCAGTCATGTTTATTTCAAGTAATAAGGTTTTTCATTAATATTTTGAATTAGGTTTTATTTTATTCTAATTTTTATTTAAATTTAGGTAATGTTTTAGTTATTGTTTGTGTGCTCTTATCATTTTTATTAGCTTTTTAAAATGGCTACATAGTATACATTTTTTATTTCAATTTTAGTCTTACAGAAGTAGTAGTTATTAATTTTTATTGCCATGTCAGCATCTGAGGCTAATCTAATCTTCATGGCAAAAACTGAGTTGGGATAATACAAGAGTTACATAAACACAAAATAAAAATCAAGCAAACACAAAAATACAGCAGTTAAAATGATACAAGATTTTTTTTAAATTAGACTCATTGAAGTACATCAAGTAAAACAAAATGCAAATGAGAAATGTTGCTGAAATAATTAATTTTTATTATAAGTATTACATTTTTTAGGTTTTATTTTTATATTTTCATATTTAGGTAAAGTCTTAGTAATTTTATTGTGTATGTTTATTATTTTTATTAGCTTTTAATGGCTATAGTATTAATTCTAATTTCAGTTTTAGTCCAAACTAAATGCAAATGAGAACTCTTGTATTGGCAACAAGCTGAAATAAAATAAGTTTACGTTTTTTATACTTCATTTTATTTCAGTTAGCATTTATTTCAAGTACTACATTTTTTTATGGTTATAGTTTTAGGTAACTATAATAACCCTGTCACTGACATTTTTCTTCAAATAATGTAAAAATCTGGTTTCAATACAGACTTGGGTCACACTTTATATTAGGTGGCCTTAACGACTATGTACTTACATCAAAAAATAAGTACATTGTACTAATTGTGTTCATATTACATTGCAAAACACTTTTGCTGCTATTGAGGTGGGCTACGGGTAAGGTTAGCGACAGGTTTGGTGGTATGGGTAGGTTTAAGGGTGGGTTAAGGTGTAAGGGACGGGTCAACCGTATAACTATAAATGTAATTACAGAAATTAATTACAGATGTAATTACATGCAGGTATTTTAAAAATATAATTACTATGTAAAAACATGTATGTACACAATAAGTACATTGTACTAAATGATTAATTTAAATGTAAGTACATAGTTGTTAAGGCCACTTAATATAAAGTGGGACCCAGACTTGTTATACTATATAACCACTGGAGCAGCTGGTAATAAAAGAAGCCAAATGAGTGTTATTTTAAGCCTCTGTTATTCTGATTCTTTTTTGGAATCTCATTTGCACCTTTCAAAACATGAAATACAGCTGCCTTCTTTTAATCAAAATTGCAGGTGTTTACAAAATGCTTCTTAATATAACCGGCTGTCCAACTGTGAAAAGACATTTCCACCTTGCCTGTCAAAAAAATCAGCATTCAAAACTGACAAGACAAACAAAGCTGAACTAACAGATGAATGTATGCGGACACCTAAAAGAAAAGTAACAACTACAAAAATACCCCAACAATAAGAACATGTCTGCATATTAAAATGAAAAAGATTTGAGCTTTCAATAGATAAAAATGATTTTAATCCGTAGGATATCATCCATTCATCAATTGTGCAGCTACTTTTCACATTGATTGATTTGTTTTGACCTTTAATTGTAGCTTAGTTAACACAATTATTGACAGGCACGTCAATGCGTATTAAAAAAGAGCTTGTAATAACCCGGGAACTGCAACACAACAAATCAAGAGTCTGTTGAGAGAAAGCTGGCAAAGACAATCCACAAGTAAAGGATTGAGTCGAGTTAAACATCCTTTGATATCATCTGTGAGCTATAAAATGAATCATTCTCAAATCTCCTGTATCTGGAGTCAGTCCAAAGACGAAGTACAAATCTCAAACAGAAAGTAATTATTTTCTCCTTTGAAAAACTAATCATCAATTTAAGTCTTCTGCTGTCAGATCACCAATTAAACATAATTACATTAGCAAACACTTCTAGGAGAGGAAGTCTGCGACACACTGTGTCTTATGAGCTTTTTATGTTACAGACTTAAAAATCAAATCTGCGGGAAACTTGATAAAGAACTGAAAGGAATAGTTCACCCAAAAATGAACTTTTGCTGAAAATGTGCATTCCAAGATGTAGATGAGCCTGTTTCTTCATCAGATTTGGAGAAATGTGTCATTGCATCACTGTCTCAGCAATGGATCCTCTGCAGTGAATGGGTGCCGTCAGAATGAGAGTCCAAACAGCTGATAAAAACATCACAATAATCCACACCACTCCAGTCCATCAGTTAACATTTTGTGAAGCCAAAAGCTGCTTGTTTGTAAGAAATAAATCCATCATTAAGACATTTTTTACTTCTAAATGTTGCTTCCGGCTAAAATACGAGTCCATAATCCATAATAATGCTTCCTCCAGTGAAAATGTCCATCTCCTGTTTTCCTCTGACATCAAAATCCGGCCACATATTTGTTTAGAGCTGTTTCGGCTTGTAAACAGTGCTTGATCTGTGCAGATTTCTCTCCTGATTCAGACCAGATGTCTTTATCACTGGAGAAAGTGTACTATTTTAGCCAGAAGCAACGGTCTGAAGTTAAAAACGCCTTAATGATGGATTTGTTTCTTGAAAAAACACAGATTTTTACTTCCCAAGACATTAACTGATGGACTGGAGAGGTGTGGATTACTTGTGGATTATTGTGATGTTTTTATCAGCTGTTTGGACTCTCATTCTGACGGCACCCATTCACTGCAGAGGATCCATTGGTGAGCGAGTGATGCAATGCTACATTTCCCCAAATCTGATGAAGAAACAAACTCATCTACATCTTGAATAGCCTGAGGGGTGAGTAAATTTTCAGCAAACATTAATTTTTGGGTGAACTATTCATTTAACAGGGTTAAAACCTCCAACATTCAGAAGCAATTCACTTCAGTATTACGAAAACCATCAAATTTGTCAATTGCCACTTTGACTCTGCACACTCGTAACCTTTTCCCTCTTGTATTTTGAGTGTAATTCTCAGATATGTAGAGATCATGAATCATGCATGTCTTCATATGGCTCCATTAAGCTCTCTATATTCAACTAAAAGCCAGGCGGCATGAAATTGTACAGTTTAATGTGGCTTTAAAAGTATTTATCACGTGCAAATCACAGATACAATTTACCTGGCAGTTACTATTTTTCTCAGCAAGATAAGACACGAGGAACGCATTTACACGAAATCGATCTACAAAGGTCAATGTATTTGCTAAACCTCAATTGCAGTTTTTTTGATTTCTAACCCAACGCGAGCGACGGCCTTATCAGCATTCTGCCATCATTCATGATTTTTCACATATTGTTAGAGGCTGAATATTCAAAGTTAAAAACAAACATTTTTCCCTTCTTTTCTGCTATTTTGCTCAAGTGTGTTGGTTTTTCACTGTTGAATATGTTTATGTCTCTATTGAACATTCAGTGAATATTACTCATCTCGGTTTTAAAAGCATCCACAGATTGTTCACTCAAAATTTAGTGGATGTTTTTTCATCCAAAGCTTGTTTGGAAGCAACAATCAATCTGAAAAATTGTACGCTTGCAGCCTGTTATTTGGTAACTTGGTTATGTTGATTCACCGTCCGTCGGAGTGGAACATTATGGCTGATAACTTAATGCCCGAGGAACAACAGCTCATTCAGCTTTAGAGTAATTAATGATGATTACATGCTCATGTAGCTCGTGTTGTTGTGCCTCGTGCCATTAATCATAATTGGGCTTCCAAAGAAACAAGCTGAACACACAGTAACACATCAGCGGCCTCTGCATTTCCCATCAGGTCCAAACCGTCACTGCTGAGATCAATGCCACATGAGAATGTGATGAATGTACCTGCAGCACATCTGAACACCTACAGTACACTAAATCAGAGAAACATGCTAAATAAGAGCACTTGCTTAATCAAATCTGTGAGAAATATGGTTTACAGGAATGTCCTTTTACTTTTGATTCAAATTGATTCAAAATTGTAATCAAATTCATTTCTTAGTTTATAAAATTAAACACTTCAAATTAAAATAATTAAGTCATTATTGTGGAAGATGAGTAAATAATTGACCAGAGTTTAATTTTTGGGTAAACATGAACTAAATTCTATTATTAAGAATGTATTAAAGTCAATTAAAAATGTTTTTTTTTAAAAATAATTTTTTAATTGACATTTTTAAATACTTTGCATTTTAATTTTTCAAAAATAAAAAGAATAAAAATGTTAATCAAATTCATTTCATAATGTTATGATTAATGTATCAGATTAAATGCTGAAAATCTGCCAGATTAAAGTAATTAATGTGGCAGATGAGAAAATCACTGACTAGTATCTCATTTTTGGATAAAAATTAACAAAATTACATGATTGAGAATTGATTAAAAAGTCAATTGAAAAAAAACTGCCATTTTTACAAATGTCTTTAATGTTTTTCAAAATAAATCATAATAAAAATGTTAACTAATTTCATGTCATATGATGATGATAAATTTATCAGATTAAAAGATGAAAATTTGCCAAGAAAATCTGCCACATGAAAATAAACAACATTATTGTGGCAGAAAATAAACCATTGATTAGCATCTCATTTTGCAGTAAAATTAACAAAATTTCATAAGGAATTGATTTAAAAAGTCAATTAAAAATTTGGTTTCAAAAGTACTACAGTTTTTGAACAATTTAGTTAATTTTATATAATAATTTAATTAATTTAAAATAATAATTATTATTTATTATTATTAATAAATAATAATTAATTTTTATATATATATATATTTTTAATTATTAAATGTAAATCTAAATTAATTCCATGATATGCTGATAAACTGATCAAATTAAAAGCGGAGAAAATCTAAATAGAGTCTCATTTTCGGGGTAAAAATGAACAAAATTCTATAACTGAGTAAATTCATAAAACAAATACGCCAGTCACTTTCAATTGTCAATCGTGGTTTTCCAACCACAGATGGCGATAGAGAGGCAAAAGTTCTGTCGTGCAGCTTGCAAAGTACAAAATAAACAAACAGTAGCATTAAATTAAACCAGATAGCTATTAGTAAAGAAAAAGTTTTACTAAATGTCTCCACAATATTTTACTCACCAGCAATATTTTACTAAGTTTCTCCACAAAATACACTTGTGGGAACACAATTGGGTGACAAATCAAATGAATCAGTGAATCTTTTCACTTATTTCACTCTGTTCATTTAAACAGAGTCATAATATTAAACCTGCAATATTTTGTAAAGAAGCTAAGTTACTGTCACACTACTGGAAAATGTAATTAAGTTAGTAGTGTTACTGCTGTTGTTCTCCAACTCTTATAGACAGCATGGTTCAATTAGTAATCAACATTTTGTCAGTTTTATGTAAAGAAACATTTACACAGAAGGACCAAAATGAGATGAAATGACACCATGAGCTCCACCGAACATGAAATGCCAGAGCCTGATGCTTTTAATGCACGAAATCTCTCCATATTCAAACACAAATCACGTCTAATTGAAAAGTGAAGGTGTCAAAAGCTCTCAGAGTGAACGCTCTTCTCCCAAACGCAGATGTGGGGAAAATCGAAGAGCTGATATCTCATTTAACAACACGCACTTAAAGCGCGTGATGGACTAAAGCCCTGATGAACAGACGAGGAGATTCATATCGATCTGCGCCGCTGCCGACTAAGTGTCATTAAATCAGCCATGCAAATGACCAATCCTGCCTGACCGCTGTCGTCCCAATCCTTCCCAACTCGTCAAAACACCAACCTCCTTGAACCCCTGAACGATTGCATTCACTCGGAGAACTCTGAGGCCTGATTAGAAATCCTAGAACTTGATAGTCTTTGCCATCAAATTAAGCCAATTAATGCTCTTTGAATTAAATGCCACAAATCACATTATATAACAAAAGTGACATCTGGTCAGATCATTAATTTCTCTTTTTTGTGTTTTCAGATTATCTTGCTAATTTCTGCACAACTAAACCTTCATAGAATCATACGCTTATTATTTCACTTATCACTAAAGATATGCTATGTAATACTTTGACAAACTATATTAAGGCAAAACATTTGTCATGCACTTGACAATTTTGAGATTTTGGGCTATAAACAAGTGAATAGAAAATACATATTTATTTGTTATTTTATTGCACTTTATCTATATTCTGTATTTGCATCTGTAGATTTCAATTAGAATACAATAAATATCTTCAAAACCAAAACAAAAACAAACAAAAACAACCTTTTCTTATCCACTTCAGCTGCACTCACATACACCAAAATTTGCAGTTTCAGAAGGTTTTTATAGAGGGATTTGTTCATATATCATTTGCCTGATGTTATTACAACACTTTATCTATTTACATCTTTAATTACAATAAACATCTTTAACGGCTGTTTTTGCAAAAAAAGAAAATACAGTTTTATTCCTGTCTATATTCTGAAGGTTTTTACTGGGGG
>JAFVLL020015287.1:0-29110 GCA_021397915.2 Tor tambroides
TTCTGCGACGGTTATTACTGTCAGCCGATATAAATAATTGTAATTAATCATAATTAATTGTAATTATTTATATACAATTCCCTTTTAAGCAAATTGGCTACAGGGGGTTATTCAAGTGGCCATTGTTCTCCTCCGTGTATCGAAGAATCTCGAGTGGCCACGATGGATTCGGGGAAAAAGTGTTCTGAAACAGGTTAGTGTAGTGGTGTCCAATGTCCAAAAGTTTTCCTTTGTCGTAAGTGATCAGTGCAGACGTTATGTGTGTAAAAAGAGAAAGCAAAAGTAAGTAAAAAGATAAATAAAAGCACAATCTGAGCGGAGCGACCTGGACGGCATCCAAACACAGTGGCGCCATCTTGATTGAACAATGGTATCTAACTCGCCATCTTGGTATCTAACTAATTTGACTAGCTTCTCCCAAATCAAAGGTAAACTTAAAGGATTAGTTCACTTCCAGAATAAAAATTTCCTGATAATTTACTAACCCCCATGTCATCCAAGATGTTTATGTCCTTCTTTGTTCAGTCGAAAAGAAATTAAGGTTTTTGAGGAAAACATTCCAGGATTTTTCTCCATATAGTGGACTTCAGTGGGACTCAACGGGTTGAAGGTCCAAATTGCAGTTTCAATGCAGCTTCAACGGGCTCTACACGATCTCAGTTGAGGAATAAGGGTCTTATCTAGCAAAATGATTAGTCATTTTCTAAAAAAAAATTGTATAAACTTTTTAAGCACAAATGCTCGTCACAAATTCTTGAAGTGAACTAATCCTTTAAAGCAACATATTGTGTAGTTTGATTGAACAGACAACATTATATGGTGAGCTGGTTCTATTATTTGCATTTTGCATTGTTTTTAACTATCAATGTTGTGAGCTAACCCGATCTCATGATAAAGTGTGACGTTTTTAAGAGGTGGCAATTTCATATAATGCAATTTGTATGGAAAAATTACATTTTTTTATTTACAAACCATGAAGGTCCACCTTAAACCTAACCATCAGTGGCGCATAAGCAGATTGCGCAAAAACACACAAATGAGAATTTATATGAATTTATACAAATTTGCCAGCCACCAATTTGCCATGAGAGTTTGTTGTGCCCCACATTGAGAACAACTGACCTTGTAACCAACTCCAATCCCAGTAGAAGAAGTTATCCTTGAACTCTTGTCTGGTAGCCTGCTGGACTGAAGAAAACTATACTGGAGGAACTGAAACACCTCCTTTGAGGTATCTGACACTGAGGCCATCCTGACGTGATCTTCTTTTATAGTCCCTTGCCTGGGGAAAAGGCTGGGGCAGCCTGCATCATAGACAACTCTACAGAGAACTGCAGGCAAACAAGCATCAGCCCTTCCCTTTCACAGCATCCTACATGCTTTACTGAAGCCGAGCTATTACAAATCAAGTTTGTGCCCATCAGTTTCAATTCCGAGTTCAACTTTTCAAATTATTCCATTTTTAATAATAGCTCACTGACTCCAAACATGTGGATTAATTGCACAAGGCATGTATTAATATTCATACTCTGGGATACTGGGGAAATAAAGCCTTATTTATTGAGCACTCAGCATCCAAAAACAACCAAGTGGCACCATTTTTTTAACTGTCCCTGTAAAGCTTTGACAGCTGTGTGTGCAAGTGTGCTCCATCTCATGTCTTCATCGGAGTCTCTCTGGAGAAAGAGCAGTTGCCCCCACCCTGGGCTGCCAGTGAAAACAAATTGTCACGGTGATCAGGCTTGCCAGTTCCCCGCTGTGGGTGGGTATTGGGATATAATAGGGGTGAGTAATGAAAGGCGACAGAGAATTCGAGTGCTGGGGCCGAGGTGCTCCAGGAATGCCCCGGAGTGCAGGTGCTTGAGGATAATGCTGCTAAAACCTGTGTCCGCAACGCCACGCAGGGCATGGGGAACTAATGAGGGGTCGGGCAGATAATTGAGTTGCCGTATTAGTCACTGAATATCAACTCGGACGTCAAGGCTGTGGGCTGTACGGCGAGCTCAGGTCCCTCATATCCAGATGCATCTCTGTGAGGAAGAGCCATTTTTCACCCATCTCATTACTCTACGTTTACAGCCCCCTGCTCCATGTTTTACGGCATACAGTAAACCTAGGCATAAAGGCACGCCAGCCTTTCTATTAGGCTTTATAGAGGGAGGATCACTCCAACAAGAGTCTTTTATTTACTGCTTTACTTCGCCACGTCAAGCTCGGGCTCTGGAGAGTCGGATGACTTTGTTGGGGACTGAGGCAATTCATGTCGTCAACACACCTCTTTTGTTCCTTCTGCCTTCCGATTGTTTTTTCCCTGCTGAATTATGCTTTAATGGTCAGATTACTATCTTCAGATTCATGTTCCCTGTTTGTCTACCAATGACTCATCATGGAAAGCTGAATCAGGGATAAGGTGTTTAGCTTCTAATGGACTGAGACACAAAATCTATACACAATAACAATGGACAAATGGGGTATGCCTTAAAGGAAAAGTGCATATATACAGAAGCACACTTTGGCATACTTTTTAAAAATAAAGGCAATTAGTTTAATTTTCGAGTGCCTTTTTGACCTACTTGCATACTTGTGTAGTATATCTTTGTATGCAATTTAATAATTACTTCTGTTGACTTTGAAATGTGATTAAAGTGTGCTGCTGAATGTACTGACAAGCATTTATAACTAAAACATACTTCATCATTTCTATTAAAACATGTATGTCATGTATTTAAATATATTTGTAATTACACATGTAATAACAAATTATAAACAAGTGCTTTGCTTATATGTGCATGTGTTAGTCAGCACATCAAAATAAGTGTATTTACTTTAAATAGTAACAGAGTGCAAAAAGTGCAGAACTTTTAATTTGCCACGATTACAAAGTGTCATTATTTACTCAACCTCATGTCATTCCAACACCTGGACAAAAATAATATATACTCTTCATTCCAACCACAGCAGTTAAAAATAAAGATCCCTTTGGACTAAACTTGCCTCTTTGTCTGTGCCTCATTAGAAAACCACTATAATGTCTTAAGTGGACTTGAAATATAATGCATAAATCAGATGGACTAGTTTTATGACTGTTTTATTATGTTTTTTTAGAGCTTTACTGCACCTGCTCCCATTATTTGGAAATAAGTGGCCAGGAGAGAGAAACCACAAATCTAAATGGTGTCTCAATTATGCTATATATTTTTAAAATATTAAGAGTTTGTGATCTTAAAAACTGGATTATGCAATGTTTACTGTTGGATTTAACACACCCCACATAAACCTAAGCAAAGATAAGGAGAGACTAAGAAACAGGCACCTGAATCTCCAGCAGAACACAGAAGGAACAGATGGATTGCAGCGATGCTGTGAAAGATGAAGAGCGGGTGCCAGATCCAAGCTGAGCACTTTATCAAACTGTAATCCACAGCTTGTAAAAGGATAGAAGAACTCAGATGATCTCACAAATTTTCCCACCTTAGTCAGTACATTTAGACGTAAATATAACGGCAATGGCAGATCCTGGCAGAGGTGATAGGAAGTCATCTAGGGCATTCTCGGGGGCAGCAAGCCTAAAATGGAAAATGTCATGCAG
This sequence comes from Tor tambroides, assembly GCA_021397915.2. Taxonomy (NCBI): domain Eukaryota; kingdom Metazoa; phylum Chordata; class Actinopteri; order Cypriniformes; family Cyprinidae; genus Tor; species Tor tambroides. The sequence goes on from JAFVLL020015287.1 coordinate 3,590, forward strand.
GCATAAAATTAACAGAATCTTTTCTGTTTTACAGTGGATTTTCCTACAGTTTTAAGTCATTCTGGATAATGGTGTTTTCTAAATGAATGAATCTCACTGATTAAATACAACCAAAAATTTAGCTACAAATGACTAGAATTACTAAAGAGATCACATTGACAGTTAAAATGTCAACTGGTTTATTAAAACAATTCATCAAAAATGAAACCTTTATCATGCATTACTGATAATTAATTGTATGTCAACAAAATGAAAATGTACCACACCAATTATGCTCAGTGTGATAATATATCACCAAGATCTGAAATATTTTATCCAAATTGAGACATTCTGAACTGCGCTGACTACCCTATTAGCAAAGCAGCTCACTAAAAAATTCAACGTTTGAATGATTTTCATACCTGCTGAGAAGGTACAACACAAAACAGTGCCACAGGCATTTCCCCCCGAGGTGTTCACCTGAATTGCAAAATGTCAGTTGCTAAGATTTCATTTACTTCCATTCAGTGAAAAAGACTAATTTAAATGACAATAGATACTGAAATGATATATATATATATATATATATATATATATATATATATATATATATATATATATCACCTAAATGCCTCTAAGGAATGAGGTATGTTCTGTGCAATAATAATATTTTCATACTGAACCAGGGTGACCAGATTTTTAAAAATATATAAAAATTAAATAAAAGGTACAGCCAACAGAAACAGATCTTTACAGTATGTAGCACTTACGTTTCAATTAATGAACTCCATAGTCTACTCATTCGTGTTACTAAAAACAGATAGTTCGCGCAGGAAATTAATATTCTGTCATTATTTGCTCACCCTCACGTTGTTCCAAATCCAAAGCTCTCCCTTTCATCCAGTGACACAAAAGGTGAATTTTTAGGTGAATATCTAGATGAATATTATTAGGTCAAATACTATTTTTTATGTAATGTAAGTGAATAACTTTGGGAGCTTGCAAGCTGAAACAATTACAAAAAGCAGCGCTATAAATGCACCATTAAATTGGTCTATAAAACCACTGTGTTATATTCAAGATGACAGTTTCATGAATGAGGACTGTTCCTCACACTTTCATTATACAAAAAAAAAAAACTCCGTTGGGATGCACAACATGGCTTGTCAAGCCAGGATGTCTGGTCATCCTAGTATTGCTTACATAATGTACACACACTTTTTTTTTTTTAATAAAAAGTAAATTATTGCTAATTATAAGACTACAAAGGAGAGCTAGTCTTTCAGATACAGTAGGTCCATTTTCATTGATGGGCTTTGATGATCAACCGTCTAGATGTTCTTTGAAATGTCAGTTGGCGAAAACTGAAATATTCAAAATTAAGAGGTTTCTGCTGTTCTGGACTGTTCGAGCTTGAGGTAATACACATTTTGATGTCTTCATTCTTTAAAAAATCCTTTTTTTGTACTGAAATTTCTATAAAAACACTTTGCAATGTAGAGAAGGTGAAGAATAAGCACCGAATGTAGGTGAACCGTCTCTAAACCTAACCATATTTGACACTTAACACATTGTTGACCTCAGTAAACTATCTTCCAGTATATGCTTTGGTGTGCACAAGCTTTCTTACTTAAACATGTTGGCACTATTTACATGTTCACATATCCTTCCTAGTGTATAAATAGTTGATCTCTATAAATACAGAATAATCTGTTCTTGATGCCACTCCTGTATGTTAGCACATCCATGTGACCTCTGAAATACCAAAGACAAATTCATTTACATTTACATTTAGTCATTTTGCAGACACTTTTATCCAAAGGGACTTACAATTGGGGAATACATAAAGCGATTCATCCTAAAGAGACAATTCATTGTCTCTATTGTGCAAAGATTAGTATTGCATTCAGTTATTCAACTGGATCTGGCCCTTCAAGAGCTGTTCACTCATTTACAGTAAAATTCAAATTAGTTTCAGAGAGCGATTACGCTCTTGTGGGCATTCAACCACGGACTTTGTCTACTGTTAACCATCCACACCAACAGTCTCGAGTGCACTCATCTGTATTCTCTTGCTAATGCTTATGAATGCCCTAAGCGATTTTATTTAGATTTCTGAATGATCCTCAAATATTACTTCAGATTTCACAGCAGTGGTTTATTTCAAACCAACAGCATGCATGCAAGCAGAGGTCAGCCGCATCAGATGCGAAACGCATCCTTTGCTGACTTTTCAAAGTGAGTCGTGTTGGATACGTTCACGCACGAACAAGCACAATGCCGTCTGAATGAGGACAATGTCTGTCAGAGCCCTGCTCGAGCACAATTGTGTCCTTTTCGTTAAAAGACACACCAATAAAAATGTCTGGTGAGAAAGCTCAACAATCCATCAGCCTATTGGCCAATGGTCCCTCAGGATTCGCAGGCTGCCGCTCTCACAGCTTTATCAATGTGAGGGTGGTCTGAACAAGCCCAACAATTAGTTTACTTGCTTTCTGAATCCAGCAGGAAGACAATGAGAAAGTGGGTGGTTTTGGGGTCATTCTTGGGGTTGTGTAAAAATAATTACAAGTACTTATTGACATCTGCTCTTATGGAGCACCAATTAGCAACCATTGGAAGAATTTCTTTATGAAAGGAGGCTTTAAAATACGCCTAGGACATATTTATTGATTATTCGTAATTTTGCTAAAATCATGCAAGATTGTGTATATTGGGATGGTTTTAGTGTGCTTAAGTTTCATAAAGACTTAAAGGTTCCTTAACTGATCATTTATTCATAATCTATTTTTCTTTAGTGATTCACAAATGTGAAACAACAATGGATGAAAACAGGTTCACACTTTATTTTAAGGTCCAGTTCTCACTATTAACAAACCATTAACTATGACTTTTGCCTCAATAAACTACTAATTTGCTGCTTATTAGTAATTAGTAAGGTAGTTGTTAAGTTTAGGTATTGGGTAGGATTAGGGATGTAGAATATGATCATGCATAATATGTGCTTTATAAGTACTAATAAACAGCCAATATGTTATTAATAGGCATGTTAATAAGCAACTAGTTAATAGTGAGAATTGGTCCCTATACTAAATTGTTACTGAAAATATTCTAATAAAATATATAATCCTGATTTTTTTTATATTAATACTTTAAAATAAACATCCATCCAAGAATTACCCCCTGAGGTACAATTTTGTGAATGTATTGAGTGTATTGAATACTGCCAAAGCGTGAAATATATTGAGAATTTTTAGCTCGACCTCCCCTCCCTACTTTACAGTTATTAAGTATTTGTAAATCTAAAACAGTTGTTTGCTATTATCACTAAGATGACCAAATCCATTTTAGAATTATACATAAATTAACATTTTTTAAACAATATGTTCTGTTTCACCTCTGCGTAGGTCATGGTTCTCATTTAAACACTGTGCTCTTCGAACCTTCAGCTTGCCTGCCTCTAAATTTATGCAGAACTGCTTCATCTGCTTGTAGACAAGGTCAACATGGTTTTGCACTGATTAAAACAGGGCAATCACATAGCGAAGACTAATCAAACTTTAAAAGCGTAAAACGATAAATTGAAGAAAATAGGTACACCTTCATAAATAACGCCAAACAATCTGCCTAGTAATGAAAGATTTCCTCAGAGATCATTAGGATAAAAAATAAGCCTTTGATAATGTTTGCTAGAGGAGCCCCTCTGCACAAACACACACACACACACACAATTTTCAGGTCCTTGTCTTTAAGCATCATCTGGGTGGTATAATTTCCCCTGTGCCCTGCATGCTGATAGACTTGCATCTCATCAACAGGACTTGACACCGCCTGAGCCAGGAAGATGAAGAGATAATGGTCTTTCAGTGGCTTCCTGGGATTGGCCCAACCAGGAGGAGGCCTGCTGCACCACTGCAGCCTCCCCCTTTGTTTGTGCTCTTGCTTACAGCAACATCAATTGCGCACTATCGGTGAACCATTGCTAACAGTCCGGGGCTGTATTCTTTAAGTAGGCAAGACTCTTTCAGCTCCTGCTGAGGGAGAGCAAGGTTAGATTGAAAGGTAATGAGCCTATTAATTAAAGACCTTTCAAAGGGGACGGCCTGGCATCGTGTCCTCACCCCAGTCCTGGCCTTCTTACAAGGCTTTGGGAGGGTAACAGCAATGACTTCCTGTCCATCTGAAACACAAACATACTCGCACACACACCATTCTTCTCTCTTTAGCAGGTGTTACTTCAATGCTGTATTGATTTCAACTCATCTTAAACGTGCATGAAATCAGAAGACCATCTATAATCACTGATTATTCAAATGCATGCTTATCAGCATTCCCTCAAAGGAATGTAGAAATTAGACTGACCAAGAAAGAAAGAAAAGCTATGATTCTCTCACTGCTTATGTTGGGGTTATATTGGGATTTGAAAGTTAAATAATTCATAAGATTCGATGACTTTCAAATCACAAAAGTAGGCAGTGTGCTATTGGAGCATGATAGCAATCTACAGATTACTAGGGGTTGATTAATTCTGGCAAAAATCAATGTGCTGTCTTCATATGCTATTGGAAATTTCCTACTTCCCGCTTCTAAAGTTGTAATTACACGTTTGTCAGTGCTTTGTTGTCAGAAAGACTAGGAATCTTTCAGGCAGCAGGTTCATTCAAACCTTATGAGTCAAAAGGTATAAAATATTTAGTCAGTATTCAACAAAGTTTGATTAAAATGTACAGTAGAGTCATTGGCACTCACAATGCTATCTAGATAGATCACATGACTTTAGATGCCTTTGTTACTCAGCAACTATTTCCTGTAGTAGCTGCACAATATTCATTTTGTATAGTAAACTGTAACTGCCAAATACATTTCAAAATTACTCAACAGTGAAAATAACATGAACCCGGAGTGTTTTGCATTTACAAAACATATTTTAAGCTAACCACACTGCTAATTTGGACATTTAACATGGTCTGAGTTAGTGTTCAAATACATGCCAAAAACTGCTTTGAAATTAATCAAGTGAGACCCAGGGCTGACAGAAACTTTATGAGAGTGGGCCATGGCTGCCAATCATGACAATGTCTCCTTACATCGTGCTGGACTTGACAAAAACAGTAATGACCACTTATGCTGCATGCTGTATCTGTCAGTTATTTACAAAAGGTAAAGACTAACCAGCTGATATGTTGACTAATTTTCAGTGCGACTAGTAAAAGTGGGTAGTTGTGCAATGATCTAATGAAGCATTTGACACACAAGATGCAATTAGAAGGCATGAAAGGAACTGTGTCATTTTGAAATTAACCATAAATGCAGCAAATTAGATTTCTGAAGCTAAAATTGGACCCACTACTATTAAATTCACATTGGTCAATGAATCAGAATTTCTCAACTTCTGTTTGCATTTTCCAACTCTGGAGCATCACTTTCTCAACCATTTTACCTCCACTGTATGCCCTTGCGACATACTATCCCTACTGAAATCTATGGATTTACAGCGCTTTCTGATGCAACATAAACTCTAGTGTGTAGGCGCCCTAAGGCTTTTGCTTGGGATGCTTCGATTTGGATCAAACAGGAAGGCAGTGATGATCCAGAACATGAGGTAATAAAGGTTAGACAGCCAGGCTCTTGAGTCATTGATCAGACAAGGCAACTTGACTTCAGCCAAGGATGCAAAAGTGGCTCCATCAATGCCAATGTTCAAGCCGCACGCGTCATTGATTTTTATTGAACAGCATCGCAGTGTATTTAAAACAGAGACGCCATGCTACAAATAATCTTTAATGGAGCTTTGACGTGAATGGTGTCTTATTCATTGGATTGCCGGGAAAACAACAAACATATTTTGGGTTGTTAGTAAAGTCAAAGGTTAGTGGTTGTATTTATGAGTATTTATGCTTTTAAGGGAGACCAGCCTTTCCAAAATCCTGACTCACTATGCACAAAGATCCAAGGCAATGTAAACAAAGATTCAACTGAATTGTGTCGGCATGTTTCTTGCATTATAGGCTCAAGTACTTATTTTTGTGCACTTCCCTGCACAATACTATACTACAGCTAAAATGGCATGGCTGCTCCACAAAATATTTTTTTTAATTTCACGTTTGACTCTATTACACTATTGGCTAGGTTTAGGGTAGGGTTTAGTACGGTGGCCCAGTAGTGCACAAATTAGCACAACACAACAGAAACAAGCCGCAACACAATGGAAACAAGTCACAACACAGCGAAATTAGCAGAACACAAAGAAATTAGTCCTATGCGTTGTGTTGTGGCAATTTCGTTGTGTCGTGGAGATTTCGTTGTGTTTTGCACTGCTGGGCCACCATAGTTTAGTGTAGGTATTATGCTATTTTCAAAAGCATTATTAACCTTTTAATGTCTGAGATATGTGCGACAACCAGCTTAACACAGTGTTGCCAGATTTATATTCATCTGTTTCAGATAAAACTGAAGGTACTTTTAGAGCCACTCATTGGACATTTCACTTTGAAAATCTTGCGAAACATGCAAGAAGCAACGTGTTATCATTTTGCAGAAATGTCGCCACAGGCACGTTTCTCCAATGAGCCTGGGTTGGTTTCTTTAATGGAATAAATAAATGAGAGCATCTTGTTTTGTTCCTGCAGATGAGTTGTCAGGAAAACACATATTTTACTGCTTAGTGTCCACCTCTTCTCCCTCCAGCAGAGTGCTGACAGCTGTTCCTAAACTTTGATTTGCCTTTCAGTGTCAGTCAGGAAACAATGTGGTGGAAATTCTAGACGTACCCTGGAGTGCCGCCTGAACTTCACTTCCATTTATTGGTCGCCTTACTTGCTTGACTGGCCAGGCCATCTCCCACAAGGCAACAAGCCATTTCCCTGCCCTACTGAACGCTTCCCAGGCTCGTCGTCGAGCTATACAGTGTCTGCCCTTTTTGATTTCATATCACTGTGGATCATTTAAATAAAATTCTGTGCTGTTCCACTAGTTTTGTTTGCTCATTGCCACCTCAGTGCCAGCCTGCTCAGCAGTGGAATCAATACTTCCTCTCACACCGCAAAGGCCAGGTTTTGCAAAAGTGATGAATATTAGATAGGACACTAGCTGCCAGCAAGACAGCCCAGAAAAGCCGTTGGCCTCACTTAGCCCAGGCTGCTAAGGTTACGGCAGAAACGTGTGTCAACATGGGGTGTTTTCAGTGACCCCTTCAACCCAATTTGATACTGCAATGTCATTTCAGAGCAAGGCAATTTTCATAGAGCATACTGAAAAACATCAGCTCCAATTTGTCAGCATCCCACAACGGGAATTCATCTGAGCTAAAACGGGTTTTGTTATTGAGAGGTCAAAATGCATCTCACTGTCCTGTCCTGAGAGCGGTTCTCATAGTGCGTGTGAGAGGATATGAGGCCGTATCATGTGTCACACATGTTCACAAACACATAAATCAGGACCAGGTTGAGGAATTAGACAGATGATTTTACCTTCTATTTACAACTGCTGAATCCTGGGACCATGACAAATAACTTGAGACCAATAATACTGGGTTCAGAGTTTAGCTTTGATCCCATGACATTAAACACAGATGCACATGAGAGGGTAGAAGACTACCATGGAAAAATCTCATCATTACCACTAACACCAATATTATTCAGGATTTACTCTCTATTTCCTAATTTTAAAAATGAGGAGGCAAGTAGAGAATGTACAAAGCTGAAAAAGGAAACATACAAATCTTTTAATATCTGCAAATAATTATTAAAAAGATGTAAATATGAATTTATAAGTGGCAATTAATACTGATAATTAATATTATATATATTGATTCTGGAAATAGCCTACCCTATATGATGTGTGTCCTATCTGTGATCACATTTTAATTTAAATTCTCTCTGGAAAAAAAAGCATTATAATATAATAATGCATTGTTAAAATTAATTTAGCATTTTATGCAAAGTCTTGCTTTTTCATTTCATTAAAATACCTTGAATTCTACATCCTGTTTGCGCCATAACCTATTATAGTCAAATAGTGAAATTATTTACAATATTAAAATGTATTAAAGCCATATCACACTGGCAAAAAAATTGTGACAAGTATGTAAATAAGTAAGGAAGGAGGGTCCTAAAAGTTTTGTATGGGAGGCTGCTAGTTTTTATGCTGCTAGTTCAAAAGATTTGTCCAAGTCTTGACGAATTCAAAAAGCCTGGTTAGAACGCTTCCGAGAGGATACGATTTTGTGATGGTTTTACACATCACTTCATTAAACAAACAAAAATATGTAGAGTAACTTACATTTTAGACACAATATTGACACTTACTTTGTCTGTTTATGATCCAGCAGTGCTGTTTTGCTCCTAATGGAGTCGGCGTTTTTGAACGAACTGAAAAGAATGATTCAGTGACTCAATTTCGTTTGGTTTCCAGTAACCCCTCACTGCAGAACAAAGATCCAGGGGGCAGGGTTGGATCCACATCCAGGGGGTGGAGATTGGTAGGTTTAGGGGTGGAGATGGGTGGGTTTAGGGATCAGATGGGTGGAGATGGGTACGTTTAGGTACATGTAAGGTGGGAGGAGTTGGATCTAGATCCAACCCCGCCCCCTGGATCTTGTATTCTGCAGTGAGGACCATCTCTTTGTTTCTGAATGAATCAGCGTCTTTGAATGAATTGGTTGAGTGAATGATTCAGCGTCAATGACTCTCATAAAGAAAATCAGGTGTTGTTCGAATGAGTGCATTTTTAATCGGCTGAATGAATGACCCAGTCTTGACATAAAGACAACTGTCGCCACCTACTGGCATGTAACCTGTAACTGATTTTGTTCACTCTGTTTCAAAGAAAGTTTTTTTTTAAAGTTCACTACAAAATGATATTTTGAGTAAAAATCTCAGCAATGGCTTTTGCCCTGGCTTAAAAAGATAGTTCACCCCAAAAAATGTCAATTCTATCAGGCTACTCACCCTCAAGTTGTTCCAAACCTGTATGAGTTCTTTCTTTCTTTCTTTCTTTCTTTCTTTCTTTCTTTCTTTCTTTCTTTCTTTCTGTTGAACAAAAAATAAGATACTTTGGATCTATCTATCTGTCTGTCTGTCTGTCTGTCTGTCTGTCTTATTCATTCATTCATTCATTCATTCATTCATTCATTCATTCATTCATTCCGTGGAAGTCAATGGGGACCAAAGTGTGAAAATAAACAAATAATAATAATAAAACTTTGAACAGTGTCAATGTATAATAAAGAAACATATTTAAATATACATTCTGAATTAGCGCTAAATAAAAACAGATTCTTTAAAGATTTCATGCATTCATGGCAATTCTTTTTCTACCAATTTCCAATTTAAGTCTTTCCACACTTATCAGCTTCTTGAGGGTGAAATCTGTTGAGAGGGGGAGGGGATGATTTTCTTTCTGTCTCTCTTTCTAAGCTATTTAATATGCTGTTTCAATATTCCGGAGGGTGTTAAATGCAAATTCTGAGGTCACTCATAAGTCAATGTAAAAAAATATATTTTGAGGACAGAGAGATGTATAGGAAACTGTCAGAGTCTCTTAAATGAAGCTGCTTCCCACTTTCGAACTCTGCTGGGTGAGAGAAAAAAAAAGCATTTGAAAGGATCCAGAATATCTGAAGGACATAAGCCTTCCTGATCATACAGTAGCCGATCAAGTAGATTGCAGTGGAGAACTTATCTCTTTCCATCTGCTGTAGAAGCAACAATTTTCTCATGGCGATTAAATCTCAGGATATGACATACTAATTCTTTGATGACACACAAGGAAACAGCAAAGCGTCCACATTATGCAGATATATTTCCCCTGGAGAAACTTAGGAAGTCATTCAGAGGGGTTCATTAACTGCATGGAGTGAAATTAAAGCGAAAAGTCCAATACGAGAGGAAATCTCCACCGAGAATAATGTCATGGTCCATCTCATTTCTATTATGCTGCAAAATGTTTCTTGTTTTCATTGATATTTTAATTACCACAAAATCTGTTTTGTTTGAGTAGTTTGTGTTGATGCATTCATCGCTCAATCTTTGTCAAGGGGCAAAAAGGCTTTGGAAGCTGCTGGAAAATGATGTGAGTTCTTTTGTGGGGCAAATTCCTCAGACGGACTCACTGGAGTGATTATTCCTCTGTAATGATCTTCCTGATTCTTGTCTTAATAGCTGGAAAAGCTTTCGGAAGTTAGATCTGCAGGGTTTCAGAGGGAGGGAGACTAAACGGCTTTTCTCCTTAAAGACTGCAGTGGAACTTGAACAAGTTGGATGTATGAGTTTGAGTACTTTTCACCTTGAATTAATTGTCTCCAGATAATTAATTAAAAGTTGCCTCAAAGTTATTAATTAATCTCTCAAAAACTAGGTAATCTTGGTCAGCTAATGTGGTCAAAGAAGTGAACCTCACAACTTGATTAAAGTTAACTACAGTAAACTTAACTAATTTTTGCAATTATTAAGTGTTGTTTTTACAAAATAAGTTTAATTGGACTCGCTTAAAAAACAAAAGCTAAACATTAGCCTTTTCAGGGGATTCAGCTCCCAGTGTGCTTTGCACATGACTGTATGGGAAGAGATAACATTAACAACTACTATTTTATTATGTTCAGGGAACTTGCAGTGTTTAATGTGGCATAGTGTACGCTACTAAGTGGTAATAACTTATTGTGCTAATTTTTTTTTTGCTGTGGAAAACTACATACTCTGTCCATATATATATATATATATATATATATATATATATACAGTCAAACCAAAAATTATTCAGACACCAGATATAATTTTTTATATTTTTTTACTAGTGGGTGCAGGATACTGTAGTTCATATATGTAAGCGAGGATAGCAAAATAAAGTAAACTCTGACATATCATACCCAAAAATTCTTCATACAGTGGACTACCAGTAAAATTTATAAAAATTTGGGACCAAAAATTTGATTTGACACTTTGACCTGACCATGTTTTGTTACATACCTTTCAAAGTTATCTGACATTATCAAGATGAATTTGTTCTGACACAGTTTAACTCTGAGTTCTTGTCATTTTTTATTACCATTTTCAAAACTATAGCGAATAAACTGTGATAATGTGAGAAATGTTGTAGGTGTCTGAATAATTTTTGGTTTGACTGTACATAACTAAATGTGTCCCAAGACCTCATGCCATGTTAGAAATATTAACTCTCCTGATTCAGTAAAAAACATGCAAAATGATCATTTTGACATAAAATTGAATCGACTGAATTGATATTCAATGCATTGCCGTAAATGTTATTTATTATTATTTTATTATTATTATTATTAATACATATTAATGACCAAAAACTGATTATGCAACCCTGTTATATAATAATGTAATTAATGAATTAATATAAGTTAAAGGAATAGTTCACCCAAAAATGCTAATTTTCTGAAAACGTACTCACATCCAAGATATAGATGAATTTGTTTCCTCATTTGAAACAGAGAAATTTAGCACTACATCACTTGCTCACCAATAGATCCTCTGCAGTGAATGGGTGCCGTCAGAATGAGAGTCCAAACATCTGATAAAAACATCACAAAAATCCAAAAGTAATCCAAGCTGCATGTTTGTAATAAAAAAGGCCATCATTAAGGCATTTTTAATGTCAAAAGCTTTGCTTCTGTCTAAAATATGAGTCCTCTAATATTGCTTTCTCCAGTGAAAAAGTCATTTCTTCTGAATCAGGAGAGAAATATGAACAGATCAAGCACTGTTTACAAGTGAAAACAGTCCAAACAGCTCTAATCAGTGGATTTCGATGTGAGAGGACAACATGAACTTTTTCACTAGAGGTGTTATTATGGATTATGGACTCATATTTTAGTCAGAAGTGATGGTTTTACAATTAAAATATGATGGATTTGTTTCTTACAAACACGCAACTTTCAACATGCAACAAACACTTCATCAGATGCTGATGGACAGGAGTGGTGTGGATTATTTGTGGATTATTGTGATGTTTTTATCAGCTGTTTGGACTCTCATTCTGACGGCACCCATTCACTGCAGAGGATCCATTAAATGAGCAAATAATGTAATGCTACATTACTTCAAATCACCCTGGATGAAGAAACAAAACTCATCTAAATCTTGAATGGCATAACGGGGGAGTACATTTTTAGCACATTTTCATTTTTGGGTGAACTATTTCAGGCCCTATATTGTACCCTATTCATGGAAGAGCTCAATTTAACTGCATTGTTTTAGGAACACGGCACATCAAGATTTACAGAGCCTTTGTTGAGATTGGCTAATATGATTTCTTTGGCCACAAACAAATTGTTTGCAGATGAAACTATTCCCATCAAACGAAAAGTGCCAAGGACAGAGGAAGACAGCAGACGAGTGTGAAATCCAAATTATGTGTCTGGGCCAAGTGATGCAAACATTACGCAATTGAAGTGTGGTTCAGTGACAGTGCAGCTGTATTTTATGGTCTGCAGTGGAAGGTTTTCAACATTATATTGTCTTCGTATGTCTCTACTCGAGACAGCAGGAAGAGCAAGACGCTTAAAGGGAAAATCAAATGGGACACAACAGTCAAAAACACAAAACTACTCATTCTTTCTCTATTTATATGATAGCAGGAGCGAGTTCGCATGAAAATGAACTCTGTGAACTCCTGAGAACATAAAAGCAGCCAGAAATCACTGGAAAATCCTGGCTTGTTATTATTCATACCCAATAAAGATGTCACTTTTAATCATAACATGCAAATCCACACATGATGTACATGGTGCTGTGATAGGCTCGGGAGGCAGTGCCGTGCTAATTTGGGTTTGTAACGGCAGATTTGCTGTTTGTTGGCAGTATTTCGCAGTGCAAAGGGATCAGACTGCAGGCGGAGATGGCGACGACTTTGTTTGATCTCTCACAGGGCTTTAGAACTCAGAGAGAAAGAAAAAAATACCCTGAAACACTGCAACCAACAGGCATTATGGGTAAGTGAAGTGGGACGTCAACATCTCACAGCTAGATCATTTTATCAAACGGGTGGTTTTCAATAAGGTGATTTAAAGTACATATCTAAACATTCTATTAGATAATTAATGTGTTTATGTGTTAATAAATTGCATTAGACCCTGTCAAGCTGAATTAATGTTAGGATATAATTACAGCATCAGAAATACAACGAGGTTGGCAGTTTTAAAGTCTGATGAGACATCACAAGTCTTGTGTTCAAGGTCATGAAACTACAAAGTGCTTTTAAGAAAGAGAATGGACAAAGATCTATTTCAATTATTGGTTGTTTACTGCATAAAATCATTTGACATTTCAAGAACATTCAAGATCATTCCCTTGACAAGGGAACAAAATAGGTCTTTGCATTTATTTCCATATATTTTGTTTTTATTTAAATGTGTATATTTGTGTATATTTTATTTATATATATATATATATATATATATATATGGTCCGTGTGGACCTTTTTTTTAAATTAGTTTTTATATTAACCATTTTCATTTTAATTTCAAGTTAAATCTTTAGTAATTTTGTGTTTTTGTATTTTTTTTTTAAATATGTCTAACAGTTTTTTATTAACTTTTTATTAATTTTATGTCAGTTTTAGTTTTAGTGCATCAAGTTAAATGTTTTATTTATTTATTTGTTTATTTATTTATTCATTCATTTATTCATTTATTATTTATTTATCATATATTCATTTATTATTTTTTGTATCATTGAGATTTTATTATAGTTGTTTAATATATATATATATATATATATATATATATTTAAATTAGTTTTTATATTAACCATTTTCATTTTAATTTTGAGTTAAAGCTTCAGTAATTTTGTTGTTTTTGTCATTTTTATTTTTTTTATGTCTAACAGTTTTATGAACTTTTTATTCATTTTTATCTCTGTTTTAGTTTTAGTACATCAAGTTAAACTTTTTAAAGTTTTATTTATTAATTTATTTTTATGCATTTAAATTTTTGTATCAATGAGATTCTATTATAGTTTATATATTTATATATATATATATATATATATATATTATCCATTTTCATTTTCATTTTGAGTTAAAGCTTTAGCAATTTTTTTTAATGTCTAACAGTTTTTATCACATTTTTATTAATTTTATTTCAGTTTTAGTTTTAGTACATCAAGTTAAACATTTAAAAGTTATTTATTTTGTTATGTTATTTAATGTCAGAAAAAGTTTATTTCATTTCAAGTGGAAAAAGTTTTACATGGTTTTAAATTTTGTTTTAGTTAACTATAATAGTACTGTACTGTACTGTACTGTAATAGCAGTATTTTCAAAATGTATCTAGAAAAACAAAATGTCTACAGTAATGCAGCAAATGTGGCATCAGCTATTCACTGTTTTGTAGAATGACCCTGCTGTTATTCTTAAAAATTATGAATCACATAGAGATGACAATATTATGATCATTCTCTGACTAAGTAGTGACAAACAGAGGAAAGCCAAAAGAGAAATGATTCCAAATATATTCTCTTTAAAAGCACTGCTGCTCATCAGTCACCTCATTACCTCTTTAAAGAGCATAAACAATCCCGGCTCGCTGGACACGGATCTTCATTAAGTCCTTACATCGGCTCTGCTTTTCTTGAGGTCAGTGTCTCGGGGGAAGAGGCATGAAGTTCATGCTTGAGGAATGTCAGACCCCCCTGATGGAGGCCGTCACTCCACCGTCCTTCATATTAGGTGGCCTGAGAAGAGAAGCACACAGGATTCATCAGTGTCATGCTTTCATCATGATATGATCCCCTGAGATCTTCCAGGCCCATCTCATAAGCGTTCCCTCCATATAACAGCAGTCACCCGCTTAACTGCCCTGATATGAGCACAGCAGCTGCTTAGGAAGGGTTTGGAATCATTAGGAATGTGTTCTGTTCTGATTTTCAGATCATTTCAACAGAACAGTAATCACAAATCAGGAATACATTAAAACAAAAAAAATAACTATAATAAAAAATAATAAAATACGGTATTAAGAAAAATGTTCTGTATTTTTACAAATGAAACCAGTTCAAAATCTCTTACATCTGTACATAAGTTATTACTATTTTAATAAAAAATAAATATTACAATAATTTGAGAAAATAACTTGTATATATTGAATGAGAATTTGCTAGATGCATAACAGTTCATTGTATCACAAAAAAGTAGTTAAAATTAACTGAACGTCGTAAAATGTTCCGTATTTTTACAAATGAAACTAGTTAAAAATCAGCAATTTCTTACACTTATACTTAGTTTATTACAATTTTAATAAGATAAATATAAAAATAATTATAGAAAATAGCTTGTAGATATTGAATAAGATTTTGCTAAATGCATAACAGTTCATTGTATCCCAAAAAATTTAAAAAAAAAAATTTAAATTAAATAAAAAAATAAGAAAAACAATTAACTGAACATCATGAAAAATGTTTTGTATTTTTACAAATGAAACCAATTCTAAGTAAACAATTTCCTACACTTATACTTGGGTTATTACAATTTTAATAAGATATAGAATATACAGAAATAAATATATAAAATAGCATGTATATATTGCATAAGAAATTGCTACATGCATGACAGCTTATTATATCACAAATAAATAAATAGAGCAGTTTTTCTCATTAAAAAAAAGAAAAAAATCTATGTGCAAATGATGTGTAAAATGATGATATACAGTAAAGACTCAATAAGTGGCCTAATAAAAGCTGTTTTTCTGGTGGCTGCTTTTTAGGGCTCTTAAAACTCTAAAACCTTTGAGAAACAAAAAATAGCAGGATACAAATGGTACTCTTCCAGAGGATCATGTTCCTACCGAGGAACTGCCATTGAGATGAGATTGTTTATCCAGGCATTATACACCTTCTTAAAGTGAATAAGAAAAATAGTCTCTCTTCTACTATTCCGTAATGAGTAAAGCCAAGTAACTGCAAGTACAAAGTCCAGAACTTAGTCACCGCCCAATGGTACTTGGCTTCTCAAGTTATTTGAGCCATCATTACATAGAACAATCATAACCTTCCAGCACGGCCTAGCCAACAGTGTCAGGCCTGAAAATGCAGTTATAATTTCCGATCTGCCGCGCTGAGTGCGTACAAATAAGCAGTCGCAATGTTTGGAGCACACGCTGCAGCTCAGCGCATAATGTAGCTCAACTGAACAAATACGGCCTGTGTTGATCCAGTGAGTCAGAGAGAGGAGATTGTGGGACAGGCAGTGCTTGTACGTAATTGAGGAAATTAGAAACTGCCATGGGACTGGCATGCAGTTAGCAGAGTCAACATGGCCGTGTCTCTCCCTGCTCTGATTGGGGTGTTTATTGGTAACAGGGCGAAATGACTATTGACATATGTAATGTGATTGAGATGGATGAGGAGCACGGGGGTCTTGGTCTGGAGAATTAAACCCTGCTAATGAAAAATGACGATCTGATGATGAAAGAGCAATGGCCCCTGTAATTTTTGTTCTTGCAGAGCAAAAACTGATTCCTATTTGGCAGACCTTTTAGCCACCTGAGCAGAAACACCCCATGTACTCACAATGCAGTGCCATTCATTACAAAGAAATGCTAAAGAAAACAATTCTAACAGTTTTTAAAAAGCTATTTACTGACTTTTTGTAATTTCATAAGTAGTTTTAATTTATACAGTTATATAAATTAAAAAAAATCTATAGATAGGAATTTAAAGGAGGAAATAAAGCAGAAAACAAATAATACAAATAATATGCGAAATATGTACCGCCATGTACATTTCCATGTGAAATGTCCACTGGGTGGCGCTAAAAGAGGGTTCGTTTTTTTTTTCCCCCGGAACAGATGAACGTACATATGGTATGTTTTATATGACGTTGGTATTCTAGGTGTCACCGTAGTTCTGACTTGAAATGTCCATTGAGTGGCGCTATAAGTCTAATGCTCCGTGACGTTTTAAAATAACGTACCATCTGCACTACACCTAAACCTACCCGATAGTATGAACAAAAGCGAATGTGACGTAAAAAAGCAATCGCAAGCATGCCGTTTTAGCTTGTTTTTCGATCTCTCATCTTTCAGCTCTTTCATCGTGAGTTGTGTTTTTGACGGGATTCGTACTCAAGGATTCCGCATCTTAAGTCTAATTCAGTGTAGCTCAGCTACTGATCAAGCTTGTTACGTCCGGAAAGCGAAACATATGGAGCTGTAAGATGTTTTACTGCCTCTAGTGTTCATTTCTGTTGGAAACTACAGTGATATGTACTTATTGGTATGTAGGCCTATTTAGTGTCTTGCGAAAAAGTTCCCAGAGGTACGTTTTCGTCATGAGACCAGGTAGTTTTGAAAAAGTCATTTTATTTTAACTTTTGTTTGTGTTTTATTTTTACATTGGAATGTCAAAAAAAAAACAACAATATATGTGACCTGTGCTGGCAAAATGAATCGGAATGCGTACAATCTTATTTTGAGATACAGACAACAGAAGTGAAAAATGTCAGTTTTGGTTGAATTTGAGGTTTTCACAAAAATTAAGTTCATTAAGCCATCTTCTAGCGATCCCAATGCTCCAAATAGTAATTAAACATCTAAAATGATCTTTATTTGTACATTTTCTGAGAGGAGTAGGCCTACTAACTTTTTCTCTCGCTCGCTTCTGAGCGACTGCTGCTGCCTCTCACCACAAGTTGTAGGTCTGTTGTTGCAAAAAAGCAGCATTCCAGCTTTGTCAATATTCATATCGAATTCTCAATGACATGAGTCCAAACCAGTGAAATATGATTTTTAAACCCATGCTGATGAAAACAAAATGATCGCGCTGACTGACATTTGCAAAGCGTGTGTATAAGACGCGCAATCGCCTTATAAAGTGCATTATTTTTTTCTTGTTTTAAGCATAAACTCACATAATATTGATGCATTCTGTAGATAACAATATCTTAAGTAATTTTTCTTCTCTGTATCTTTATTTAAGAATGTTTAGATAATTGTACTGGAAAACAAGGCAAAAAATGCAGTGTTGTTTAATTATTTTAATATAATATAGTTGGATATAATGCAGCATTTACTTTTGGCCCATGGCCCTCAAGCAGTTTTGATTTTTGGCCCTTCTTATTGGCCTTCTTCATCTACATTAATTCAGACATCAATGCATGGCCAAAAATTGCAAGTGTGCAGTCATACATATGGGCAACATACCAAATACACATAAATATCTGCCTATTTAAATGTATAAATATGCATGTGCTCTAATGTACACTATATATTTAACACTGAGAATGTAACATGCCCTTGCGTTATGTTATAAATTCCAAGTTTGACACATTTTGGAAAGCAAAGATGCATGAAATCATCACTTGCGTAACTAGCAGCAGTTCATGTGTTCTTAATTACCACTGTGTATTTCCACACAGAGATTCCTCACATAGTCAATTCCTTGCTGAAAATCATTTGACATGCACATGAATATAAATTGCTCATTCACTTAGCTCTAGAAGTCTCTTGTTTTTTCCCACACAGTTTGTAGTTTGCCTTGTGTCCTGATATTTTGCGGGAAGAAAATCAGAAGTGCACATGTGCAGGAAACTTGGTGAACGAACAGGAGGAATCATCTAGAACAATGAGGAAACGAATACAGATTTCATGTTGAATGTGGTCTGAATTTCTTTTCCTCCTGAATCGAACTGATGGCAAAAGAGGAACAGCTTTTATTCATCAGTTTGTATTTTCTTCTACATGGGGACACTTTCACCACTAAGCCTCACCACTAAGGCTCGACGGCACCTTTGAAAATGTTAATCTCAAATAAATTCATTCATTTTGAACCAAAAGCCAAAATCCACAATATCACATTCTTCTGTCCCGAAGTGCTCTTTAATGCTTCCTCTGTGAGATGTTCAAACGTTCCCTTGAAAGGCTCTTCAAACCCACTTCACAACTATGTAACATTCAAAAGGCAGAGCTTCATCAGGCCTGCGAGCACAAAGGGAGTCGAATATGAGAGGGTCTGAGAGCACCTTCAACTGCAAATAAACCCTGGAGGTTATGACACAGCTCCCGCCATCTCAAAGGAATGCAAAGTTACCCAGAGACGTAACGTTAGATGTGGACGAAGCCGAATGCAAATGATATGCAAGGTGAAGGGAATTAATCACGCTCCGGGCGCATCTCTTTCCCCGCTCTGCCAGCGGCCTCTGCTTAGTGCTGCAGTTAATTGCTACAAAACGCCGCCTTGCATCTTCACTGCAGGTAATTGAAAGGAAAGCACTTTTACAATGGCGGTGCCTGAAGTCTCGCCGCTTTACCGATGACAGAATGCATCCTGCTGTGACACATTAGCCGGGTTCTGTCTGCTATACCTGATTATAGGAGCGGTGTGATGTCTCTTGTTTCAGTTCTACTCTAATATAGTGCCGAAATATTCTGAAGACTGATTTGTCTCTTAATCACAATTAATTGTCATCGCAAGTGAATGAACAAAACAGGCCCTCTGAGAACTGGTGTGAGAAATGCATTATTGTAATTCTAAAACACTGTTCAGATGGTAATTGGGACGTCTGTACAAGAACATTTGCAAAATACTATTTACCATAACCATTTACCAAACATTATGTTGCTATATGGTTATCAATAACATAGACAACTCAATGGAAGCCTGTATTCCTGTTGCTCAAACAATAGCATACATACCTTACACACAAACACACACACACACACACACACACAAAGGATAATTATAACTTCAAAGTCTCTTTCATGGAAAGTCTGTTCACTTGGCAGCCATATTGTATTGCCAACGCCTCTGGTCAGTTATTTCAGTCATAGACCAACTCCTATGTACTTAAATGCACATTCAATGCTTGCCAAACTCACAATTTTCTAACATATTTCAATTCAGAAATACAATCTGACATCAACAAAGTCGTTAATAATAATAAATGCACCTCTTTTCCACTCAAAAGTGCTTTAACACATTACAAAAAAAAAAAAGATAAATAACAATAATAATAATTAAACATTAAAAATTTTACTATAAATGAATGAATGAATGTATAAATTAATTAATTTATGATTTTAGATCTTATAATATACTGCATCTCACAGTTGTGATATTTATTGTGACTCAGTTGTTTGTAATTGTTTCTTTTATTTCACAATTGTGACTTTTTACCTCATAATGCAACTATTAACTATTTTAAACCACAATTACTTTGTTTTTTTGTTTTGTTTTGTTTTTTTACTGAGTCAGAAACCGACTTCCATATATTTCCAATTCAGACAGTATTAAAATGGACATGAACTGAGAAATAAAAAAAAAATGTTTTTTTTGACATTTAGGTTACTATAAAAACGTTCTGTAAGTTTCAGAACTCAAAACTTTGCCGTTAGTCTAAAAACAGCTTATACTGAAGCCAGTCTGCCAAAACAACAGCTTGTGGAATGTGCCACATTATGACATAATAGTGCGGCTAAACACCGCCTCCACAGAAGAAGATCAACGCCTGCTTCTTCATCACTGCTCGTTTAGTCCCGCCCACTGATTCACACTCATAGTAGGTAAATGACAAGAGTGGCAAACACAGGTCTACACAGAAACCAAACAATAAACTTTATTTGATTAACTTTATTTTTAATGGAGTTCCAGACTGTGTCAGTAAGAACTTGTTCCTTTGTTCACTTCATTTTACTGCAAATTTGTTCACAAATAAGGCACAATTTGATGCTGGATTTTCAGGACGATTGAAACTAAAAGATGATGCTGAGCCGACTGTACTGGATTCAACAGTAACGTCGTACCACATAAGTGTGAGTAACTGTTTTCATTAAGTGGTCACTATTGCTTTGTCTCTTATTACAGATCATTTGATATGAGTATTTATGCCTTCAGATGAGGGGGGTCAAAACAGGACAGAAAATAACCTATTACTTGTAAATTATGATATTTTTTTTAATATAAAAATCTTGATATTATAAGTGGACCTCAGAGAACAGTACAAAATAATAAAAAAGGCAGTTCATGACCCCTTTAAAACCTGCAAATCCTGAAATGATAGTTACCATCCGAACAAGAATTATACTGTACAAAATTATGTAGACCCCCATGCAAATGTAAAAAGGCTGTATTTCTCAATAATTAGTATTTATAAAATGAGAAAGTGTTATCTTTATATTCTATTAATTTATTTTTAAACATACTCTTGTGTTAGTCTACAGTTTGACCTATTGAACTTTGATGCTTTCAACACTTTCACTATTAAGCTGTTAATTGCTCCAGACGCCCTTTAAATGAAACGACATAATCCTATTACAACTTCAAATACGATTAATTTTGAATTGCACCGCTATGAGTGGAGCAATGTGATCCCGCAGAAAATGTGGCATCTACTTGCTACCCGTGTTTTACGGGAGATAGTGGTGTTTGACCAATGGCATGTCTGGGTCAGAAGCCCCTCAGAGGGCTCATGTTAAGAACTCGTTTACACTGGTTTCAGCACAGTTTTGGATCCAATAATGCCATCCAACTGTATGACATGCACAAGTCTCTTAGCACCAGTAATACGGTAAGATAAAAATAGTTATGACTTCATCCAACTCCCAGTGCGGCAAGTAGAGACTCAAAGAACTTCCTCTCATGGTATGGTTCACAAAAAGAAATAGACTCAGATGATTTATTCCAGGGACAAATGAGAAAAAGCTGACAGGGAAAATCAGCATCCTGCTTTGGCCCTCAAAACAGTCTAGTGACGATAAGAAATAATTCCCTTTGATGCTTTGCTATCATTAACTAGAAGGAGAAGCACTGACTCATTTAGTATGTGGCAATGACATATTTTCTCAGTGATAAGCTCTGGTTTGCATTCTTGGTGGCGGTCCTTGACTGGAGCCAGATGATTCAGGGGCTGTCAGTCAGGAGCAGATAGAGTCTGGCCTTGTGGTCAAAGTTCAGAGGGCCTGTCTAATATGTCTCCTTTTCACCAGGCGGTGAACATACAAGCTGCTGACTCACCAGCTCCTCTCACTTTTAAACAATGACCTTTACATTAACGTCAGCCTGAGAAAAGATGGTGATAGTTTTGGGCCAGTTCTTCTGAAGCACTAAGTGGAACTAAGTTAAATGTCAATAAATGGAATTGCAAAAATAGGTTTCCCAAACACTTTGACATATGTCACTGATTGGTAAAACACTCCAAAATCATACCATTGGTTGAGTCAGTTTTGCTATGTCAAATGGTTAATATGTCAATTGCTATGTCATGATGGATAAATAAAATGTCTATTTACAAGTGCAAATAGCCCATCTTGTTGGCAAAGACTATGTACAGGTACACTAACTCCACCCAACACTGCATAGTTGAGTCAGACAAAATTATCTAAGAAACCAGGCTGTTAACAGGACCAGCCTGAGGATTTAGCTTTTGATATGTACAACCCAAGTTCGAATCTGCCTTGTTTCCAATCCAATTCTTGTCCTTTTTCTCATTGCATATCAGCTTGTGCTAGTGCCGTTTATTTTAAATAAAAATCTGAAAAATGCAAATAATGTGTATTTATTACACCTATAATTAAATTGAATTAGTTGTTAATATGTTGATTAGACAGACTGGTGCATTGATTGTAGGTGCGTTTCCATTACCCTTCAAATTACACAAACTGAAATTTCGAATTGAAAATACACCCGATGGAAATAACAATTGCTCACATAAGGTGGTTTTTCAGGAAATTCAAAAAAGGAATATTTCACAAAACTGCAATGAAAACAGTTTTTTTTCCGCATTTACAGGTCACCTGGTGTACGTAAAAATCACATGATCATTCTTTAATGTATTATAACCTCCAAGAAACAGCTCATATGTTGTTGCTCTCAAGTATAAGAGGCTTTCCTTGCCATTAATGACTGAATAACCACTTATTTACTCTGCACACATCTGTGGCGCATTACGGTGCATTCAGATGGAGCATCGGCGTTAACGCTTCTCATTTAGTTTAAATGGCTGATGTCATTCACTGCTGAAGTGAATTATGGATTCGATGTGTTGCACCACTGGCGTTGCTCTTTCAACTTTCAACTTTTCAAGCGTCAACGCAGGTGTCAGCCAATCAGATTGCCTTATGCAAATACCCTATCGCAGACGCTAGCCAATCACGTTCATGCAACACCAGAAAAGTAATGTGACTGGCTGTTGAAACTATGACAGTCACGGCTCTTCACCCTGCTTCGCTAAACATACATGCCTACGTCTCCTTCAATTAAAAATAATGGCTAGTGTGGTGGCTGCGATATACGTGAATCTACCAACATCCATCGCCATGACTTATCACGAGAGTAAGAAAAATTACATTTTAGTTGCATAACATCAGTTAACGGAAACGTTGTCATTTTGCAATAGTTTTTTATCGTCATTTATAAAATATAGCAAAAGTTATGTGCAAATCTGAAAAGGAAACCAGGCTACTGACGTGAAGTTTTTGTACTTACCATGCTTAAAACCATGACTCCCTTCCTGGATCTTCAAGGATATACTTACCTATTTACCTTCAAAAGTAAGTAAGTAAATAAATAATTCATAAAGTGAGTTGAGAAGCATAGGGTTAAATTGTGCCTGCAGTGCTCCTTTTCATTAATTGTGCAGTTGAGCATTAATATCCGACTTCTTAAACCAGTCTTCCCAAAGCCATAATTATTCATTTTAATTAATATAAAAAGTATTTTTTTCAAAATGTTTGGCAGTATTTTTGTGCTGGGAACCAATCGAGATTATACTTAAGTATACTTAAGTTTTACTTAATACTGAGTAATGATGTCTTGATTATTTCCTGAATCATAAAGTTAAGTTTTCCCACAGAACAATTTTCATACAATACTTTTCAGGTTTAACAGAACTCTTGGCCTTGGTCAAAACTCAGGACTATTCTAAATCTTTTATCCATTTGGTTTTTAAAACTGATCCCATTTTAATGACCTTCCCTCAGTAGTGTCCCCACAGAGTCTAAGAGAATGTCTGAGAGTGTGTGTGCTGACAGTCTGAAGTGCAACAAAAAGTACACTTATTAATCTGCCATCCGCAGAGGAAGAATCAACAGCAAGAGGATTACACACCAGTTCAGCGTCAACAGCAGCTCAGAGGAAGCATGACTCCCAGCGCTATTTTAAAGACACACTTTCCTGTATGAGTCATCTGAGTCAAAAGTCTATTAAACTGAGACGAAGATAATTACCACCGCAAAGAAAACAAGATGCATTCTTCTTTTTCGAGGGGATTTTTTGCTGTTAATCAGACAAGAGAGTTAAGAAACTACAGGAAAATGAGGAGGTGTTGTCAGGAAATGACCTGTGTCAGAATCAAACTTGGGTTTCCAACACATATTAGTGTCATCGTGTAACATGTCGGAGCATGCCCACTTCCCACAATGTGTTCTGAGGCTGTGTCCCACATGGCATCCTCAGCTGTCACAGTTCTCTGAGGAATCAATACTTTGTCGAATGGACTGTGGGTAATAGTTTGCCACAGCGTGCATCGAGGACACATACCAGCCACAAAAGGGGGTACTTGTGAGCACCTTTCTGAAACCTAAAATGACAAATGGGACACCCTATGGTCTTGTGGGCTCCATGGACATGTGCGAGCAAAGGCCATGAGACTGCAAGGCTGCATCAAGAGGTGTATTACCAAAACACATCTTCTTAAGTCTAAAATAAGGAATTCAGTTAAGCTCAGTTGCCGGTATTTTCGGCATTAATGTTGATTAATAGCAAAAATCATTTATATACCTGTTCCTTGATTTTTTTTTTTTTTTCTTAAAGAAAGAAAAATCGGTCACACTTTATTTTAAGGTCCAATTCTCGCTATTAACTTATTAATCATTAACTATGACTTTTGCCTCAATAAAATCCTAATTTGCTGCTTATTAATAGTTAGTAAGATAGTTGTTAAGATTAGGTATTGGGATGTAGAATATGGTCATGCAGAATATGTGCTTTATAAGTACTAATAAACAGTAAATATTTTTGCTATAAAAAAGCAGCCTTGGTGATAAGACGACACTTCTTCCAAAAACATAAATAATAAAATAAAATAAAATAAACTCTGACCCTAGACTTTTAATTGTAGCGTATATTGATTGTTTTGTTTAAACCTGTGTATTATTTCATCTGTAAAATAGTTTTTCTTCTTCTTGTTTTTCTTTTTATATTGAGGGATACATTTCTATTCATTTTTGTGGTAGTCAACATTAAACTACAATTGCTGTAGTTTGAGCCTAACTTGCATTGAACCAGGATTTTAAGTTTAAGTTGGGTTTTACATTATGATCTAAGAAGTTCTAAATGAGATCCTAACTGAAATCACCATGGTAACTAAACAGATAAGATTCTGAGTCGTCAGCCCCTGTTCACATTCACACATTCTTTGAGATCATCCCTGTCTTTATTTGTAATTATTTACACCTTTGCATATTTTTACAGCTCCTTCCCATGAATCCTCTTCGCTGCCCCCGATTTCACCTCTGGTTTGTTGTTCTCTCATCCTCGCAGGCTACCTTTAATCCAAGAGACTGTCAGATTTAAGCGATCCTTTCAGCGC
>JAFVLL020015288.1:0-16550 GCA_021397915.2 Tor tambroides
GTGAGGGGTCTGTGGCTGTTTGTTAATCTAAGGAATAATTGATTTGTTAAATCAAATGAAAAAATGTGTGTCTGATTGTTTCAAATGCTACACTACAGTTATTACTGTCAGCCGATATAAATAATTGTAATTAATCATAATTAATTGTAATTATTTATATACAATTCCCTTTTGAGCTAATTTGCTACACCACACCTCAAGACATCGATCAGGTGATATATTTCAAGGGATTCGTCCTGTTTTTGTACTTAAATCGCTATTGTGAGTAGGATTATTTCTTCCTCATCTCATCCATCGCCTAATTCCAAAACGTCATTTAAGACGTAAGTCAGTAACTGAGGCTTGAGCCGTTGATAACAGACAAATGCAGCTAATAACTATGAGAGAGAGAGATTGAGCGTGTGTGAATTAGCCTACCTCTCTGAGACTGTCTCTCAAAAGTGTTCGGCAGCAGAGTCCATACTAGTAAAACTTTGTTCATTTTCCTCATGAATTGTTCCATTGTTACCTCGCTTTGCTTGTGAGAAATGTCATGTACTTTTAAGTTGCTAAACTATTTACTTACAAAGTCATCAGAGTAGCACTAACATCATTAGCGCGTATGTTTCCATGTGTGTAAACTGTGTGTATCTTTAAGGGAGAGAGAGCGGGAGAAATAGAGTATGTGCTTTACGTACATAATAAAACGTAATTTTGTGGCAAAACGTGGAAATGATCTGTCGTTTTTATCCCATTGCTTACTATATTTATGTGTTTGGCCAGTGTCGTTGTGGGTTTTGTTTATTTTGCTGTTTTAAGACCTTTTGAAAAAACTGAAATCATTTGGCGAAGTGATACGGAACTGTAATTTGGTCAAGAGCTGCCTGGAACTACGTTCGCTGTGCGTTTCCCTGAAAATAATTGCACACCGTAGAACATTCGTCAGCCAATCAGATTCAAGCATTCAATGGCCCCGTAGTATAATAAATATTATATAACATCAAAAGATCATATAACATGAACTGTGAAAATGTAGATATGTCATTTGATTATTTATTCTAATAAAAGCACTTGCCAACTAAAGGACAACAAATTAACTAAATGAGGAAAACAAAATGCTGAAATTCAATCAAAATGGTAAAATGAAACAAAAGCGAGAATAAAGAGCCATGTTTAGAGAGTGTATTTCTGTTTCAAGCACATATTTCCTGTGTTGTATGCAGGTGACTAGCAGCGATAGCAAGAGATGATTGTTTTGTTTTTTGTTTTTTGTTGTTGTTGTTGTTGTTTTTTATGAGAATATCCCCCTCTCAGTATGATCATTCAAGTAAATAAATAAATAAAAATACAAAATAAAAAATAAAATAAAATAAAATAAAGAAACTCATGCCAAACATTGGTTTTCACATTTATTATATATTGAATATAATTAATACATTATTCTTACATTTAAATTTAGTTTAAATAAAACTGTCTGTTACAGGGATCACTTAAGAAAGAAAGAAAAAAGGTGGTATGGTAGCACCTCTATCAGACCACATCCTGTTATGAATTTCTCTATACCTGCTGTGGTTTGGAGCTCTGTCACTCATGTCATCTCAGTCTTTTCAAGTCAGCACTTAATGTTACACACTCACTACAGAGCAGTCTTTTTTTCATGCAATCAATGATTTAAAGTTTTGATCTAAACTAATCTGAGATCAGGATTAAATTACTTTTGACAGAGTATAAATAAAAATAAACTCTATAAGAGTATTGACTATAAATTGTCTTAAATATTCTATACAATAAATTGTTCTAATTATGTGATTTTGATGGGCAGCAAAATAATTTTCTGCATTATTCAATTGTTGTATAATTTCACTGTCTCTATTTTTCGTGAGAGGCTGATGGATTTTGACAAGCAGAAAATTTTTTGTTGGTCCTGAAACAACACTGTCTAACCTTAATCTTAACATTTAACTACCTAAATAACAACTGAGATCGATAAGAATGCATTAAGTTTGCAAGATGAATGCAAGACGCTTTGACCTCAACCCTAATCCTAAACCTACAGTACCTGTAAAATCTGGTTACTAGGCACAGTAAACTTGCAGGCATAATGAATCATAATGGTTACTTGACATTTAGCAGACATTTGAGCCACAAACATATTTTGCACAAACATATTCTCACGGACCCCCTTGGACATACATAGCATTCATTTATATGTTGCTCTGGTGGTAACAAATCTCAGAGTTACCTTCAAATGTCTTGCAATGCAACAACCCCTTTTAAATTAATGGGTTCAGAGCATTCTATGACTCTAATACTACAGTATAGTCAGTAGTAAACCAAGCAACAAGCCTGTGCAGAGTTAGGGCTTCCTCCCACCCCTATGTCTTCAACCACTGAGCCCCCTCACATTTGCATGCTACAGCAGATACGAGATCCATAAATATGAGATACAGATATCGGATATGATTAGTTACAAAATCAAGTGGGAACTAGGACACATTAATGAGCTTGCGGGACAGAAATCTAAACCACTCAAATAGATCAGTGGAAGCAATGTGCACATTCTAAATACTCTCTGAATTCAATTGCTTTTCAGCAAACACTTTCCAAGGTTTGGTTAATGCCAGTTGTTTATTTCTTAGGGAAGTCATAATGCTTTGTTCCCTTGACAAAAAATAAAAAATTAAAAAATTAAAAAAAAACAGAAAATAATACAAAGATGCTACCATGCAGTCCGTAATGCTCATGTGAGACTCCTTTTCATCAACACTTAAAGCAAGAAAGTCATGAATGCCCATGAGTTCTTGTATGGCATGAATTCTAGAACATTTTGAGAACAGAAGAGCTCAAACTAGAATGAATCTCCCACTGCCCAAGGTCCTTACAAAGGACTTTGCCCAAGATACTTATAGCCATTTGTAAGTTCTTACTCAAAGTGAATGTAAAGTCCACAGTACAGAGTTAGTAAATACTAGCTAGTTTGTAACTAATTTTGTACTTATTGGTTACATCATATTGGACCTACATTTGCCGTAGCTAGTAGGTTGCAAGCTCTCCGCAAAGTGTGCATGCATAATATAATTTTTACCTGTGATCCAATAGCAGCCCACAAATTTGTTAGCAGAAGTTGTGTTGAAATATCATGAATTTCAGTTTATCCTATTGAAGTAGATTCTAACTATATTCACAAATAATAGGTATTTGTGCAGCTGGCCCCAGGTTTTCCTAGGATTTTTGTTTTCAAACTAGTATGAGTTCAAACTAGTATGAATCTCCCACTGCCCAAGGTCCTTACAAAGTATTCAACAGATCAGCAGTCAGTGGTGGTAGACATTATGTTTTAGCTGCCCTCTTCTTCCTCTACAGAGTGATTCAGTCCAGGTATGAATTTTAGAAGGTGCTTGCGCACACTACCTTTTCTGCCTCTCCTTGGCAGCGTCCCAAACATGGATGAAGATGAATTTTCCCAGCTCGGGGAGAGTGAACTATTACTGCTGGTCAGGCTAATGCTGCGTGTTCTTGTCAGGGGTCGCAAAGTCCCTCCTTCCAGGTGGAAGAAGCCTTCGTTTGGCTCAGTTGGGCTAAATGGACTTGAGTCATCAAATACTGATGACATGAAGGCTCCATCCTCACTATCATCTGTCATTATGCTGCGGCAACTGCTGTCACTGGAAAAACGCTGCCCGGAGCGACCACTTGGAGATGAGAAAGACAGCAAAGAGTCAACAGACAGATGCTGAGCACTCTCATTCAGATTCCCTGGAACACAGACAGAGACACCTGTAATCCTAATGGCTCTGAGTTATTCAACATCAGCTAAAACATCAGCCTGTTCAGCATCAGAGTATCAGACAAAGGACACAGAAGGACACAGTGAGGGTTTCTTAAACGCTTTTGTTAAACAGGTTCAAAAACAAAGCTGGAGCTCATGCACAACTACCACAAACCATACAAACTGTGGATAATCACAGAGGAAGCTACATCATAAAAATAACCAAGGTGATGTAAACCTTTAAACATTTGTCATTTGTGCATTATTCATGTAAATTCATTTGTGTCAAATCCATGTTGAAAAATCCACCTGTAACTATCAGGGAGATACACTTTTGTCAGACAGATGCCTCTAACTGTCTGAACAGCTATATATAGTTTTTTTTTTTTCTCACCTCGAGTAAGACGCTTTTCCTGAAGTGTGAGAGATTGCAGTTCCACCC
This sequence comes from Tor tambroides, assembly GCA_021397915.2. Taxonomy (NCBI): domain Eukaryota; kingdom Metazoa; phylum Chordata; class Actinopteri; order Cypriniformes; family Cyprinidae; genus Tor; species Tor tambroides. Next base: position 4,191 of record JAFVLL020015288.1, read on the forward strand.
ATTTCTCACGAAGAGTTTGCTGTGCGGAGGGAAAACACAGAAACGAGATCAGCATCTGAGTCATTCTGGTAAATGTGTATGTACAGTATGTTGATCAGCATTCATTTAGATGCTTCAGCACTCATGGAAATACATACACTATATTATACACAATACAGACTGTCTGAAACTTTTTTCTGAGTAAAGTTTCAGCTTTGTGTACATGTGGTAAACACACACAAACACACACAATCATGCACAAATACATACCTTAAGATAGCGCATCTTTTTCTCTAATTCAATTCTCTTCACAACACTCCCACTGACCGTCTCCAACCTTCACCCAAAAACACAAGAGGAGAGAAAAATTCTAATTAAGACTCACACAAAATATAAACAAATTATTTAACTGGTTAATTGTTGGTTGCCAGGGTGTTCTGGGTGGTTGCTACAAAAGATTATTTGGCAAAGTCACATTGGCAAATCAAAAGAGTTCTTGTCTTAGTGATATTTTTTTCTCTAGATATGGATCAGGTTTGTACCAGCCATTTGTAAGTTCTTACTCAAAGTGAATGTAAAGTCCACAGTACAGAGTTAGTAAATACTAGCTAGTTTGTAACTAATTTTGTGCTTAATTTTGGTTACATCACATTTGACCTACATTTGCTGTAGCTAGTGCAGTAGGTTGCAAGCTCTCCGCAATGTGTGCGTGCATAATGTAATTTTTACCTGTGATCCAATAGCAGCCCACAAATTTGTGAGCAGAAGTTGTGTTGAAAAGTCATGAATTTCAGTTTATCATTTGCTGATCATTTAATAGTATGTATCTTTTTAACAAGCTGCATTATTTGAGGCATCATTCATGACCATAGCACAAACATCCTGTTTCTGATACTTATACTCACTTCAGCATGTTAGTGGATTCTCGAATCAACTCAATAATGTGCTGGTGGGTAGATCCCTCAATACTGACTCCATTTACTGACAATATGATGTCACCTATCAAAGAGAGAGAGATTTAAAAAAATAAAGAGCTAACGCTCAGTACTCAGAGCTACCAATCACATCACACCCAATACACACACACACACACACACAAACAGAAACACATAATTGTTCATTTTTAATTTTAACCTTCTTGTTTAAAGGTGAAAGGAGTCGTGTGGCCATCAGTGGCAGACAGAAGGAGCATTTGGGAAGCTTATTTGGGAACATCATTTTCCATTTAGTTATACTAGCGACAGTTAGAATTTAATATTAGTTAAATTCACCTTTAACTAATGTTACTTCCTCTATTTATTTCTTTTAGTTAAATTTACTGCTACACTCTTAGTTCGTTCTGCACTGTTATTTTTATTTTTGTTTGGTTTTACCTTTTTTGCACAAAACGCAGACACAGATAAATGTCTAATTCTTTATTGCTCCTTGATGTGTTAGTGAGGTGATAAGGAGAGAAGGAAGAGATAAAAGCCTACTGGACTAAAAATAGTTGAGATGCCTGCTAAGATTTTCAAATGTAATGCACTCACATGGACACAATGTTCCACACTGCAACCTTTCATGCAATGGGAGTAGTGAATGTAATGCTGTAACCAACACTTTTCATGTGTGATATGGAAATAAAATGTAATAACCAATCACAACAGTGAAGTCTTAAAAGAGAGTCATTTTAAGGACTGTTTAAATCAGAGAGTCCAAAACAAGGTAGAAAATTACCAATTATTTCTAAATTATGACTGTTTTGATGTTTTAAAAATAAATTAATAAACAAATAAATAAATGTCTTATTAACATGATAAGTAAACCTCAGAAAATATTAATGCATTGAATTTAAATAGTCAGAGAGATGATGGTGCTATCTATTAAAAAAAAATAAAAAATAAATTATATATATATATATATATATATATATATATGAGAAAGTATTAAATAACAGTCTATAAAGACCAAAGAGAGCAATGCATCAGCTGTGTTAAATGTAGATGGCATGTAGGCTGGTGGGAAAGTGGTATGTAAACAGGGTCAGGTCAAATGGGTGGAGTGAGTAACACTCTGAGAAGAGGAAGTGGAAAACCTGCTCACCAGCAGTCAACCCTGCAGTTTCAGCTGCACTGCCATCCTGCACACTGCAAACAAATGTACACATCTCCACCATACTGCTGTTCTTCACCTTGAGACCATACGTCTGCACAGAGAGACATTCATCCCAATGGAGCATTTAAAATGAGCCTGTTCTATTGGTTGTGGTTGTGTATGTACAATGACCCCAAATTTTATATGAAATTAAGTCATATTAAAAATTGTCTAAATTTAGTTTCATTTTTAAATTTAATTTTAAAATTAATATGCATATTGAAAGACAAAATAATATATAACAGTCAAAATGCAGAGAGGAGGATTTTGTCTTAGTATTATGTTAGCGGATCAGGTCCATAGTTAATGATGACTAATGTAATGATGAAACGCACCTGTGATTTTTCTGATACAACACCATATCTGAACTTTATACATTTATTGCCACACTAGATAAAAAGGTTATTGCAAAAATAACTTAGAAAAGTGAAGTTTGTTCTGTGAAAGCAATTTGTTTGCAAATAACAATTTCTGTGGTATATTGCTATGGCAATGGAATTCAGATATTAGTCTACGTTTGCTTCATGAGACCAAAGTTTACTTAATGTGAAATTGCACTTGTGTGAAATAAATAAATAAAATAAATAAATAAATGCATTTAATGCAGTGTGAAACATTGGTTATGAGTATAAAACATACCTGAACTTCGAATCCAAAGGCTTCATTGTCTTGTTTCTCCAATATAACCATTGTTCTGTGCAAAACAGGATAAATGTGCATTGAAAATTTGCATGAGAGACATCAAATATTCACAATGAAGTGAATCAGTAAATCAGTCTTACCTTTGAGGATCAGTATAATCCACTAGAGATGTTGAGTGTGTTCTGTGCAGCTGCAAAAGAGTAAATGAAATCAGTAATCTACTAATGAGAAACCATCTGGAATTCTGAAAAACTGCGAGAATCCTGCAGGAATGCATGTCTTTAATGCCTGAACAACTTTTAAAAATATTTTTGCAACTGAATTTAAAAAAAAAAAAAATCATTAAAATTCCTTTGACAAAATAAATGTTAGACCTACTGTTGTCAAGTTATATAATTATAATCTCTCAGCATTTACGTTGCCATCGAAACAGATATAATAAAATTCTATCACTGTATCTTGATTGTCCCACCTTACTACGTGATAATGTCCCATCTTTGATCTCTTCAGTGTTCGAATTTTTGGCACTGTTGAATGAACGTCGTTGCCACAGTATGTTTTTCTTCTTTTGAGAGTTGTCAATTATGTAGCTGTCTAGGCTGCTCAGCTGTTTTAAAGGTGCTTTAAAATTTTTATTGGATGTCATCATGCCTCCTTATTCATTGAACCACACTGCATGCAGCTGCAGGCTTCAGTGTGACCTGTCTGTAGTATACACAGCGGATATACCCATGTCACGTGAGTGTCAGGAACTAAAGACATCAAGAATCAGCGAGTGGGTGTATGTTAACCATTTTATATGGTTCCTTTTTTCACCTTCTCTATTCTTTCACTTTTTTTCATCTTCGTCTAGTGTGCTGTGGACAGAAATGGTGCATCTGTTTGTGGCTGTTTCCTTCCTTAGCCTTTAGCTCCTTTGAGAATTTTGCAGTAGTCTGAGAACAAACATGCATGAAGAACCACAGTAGTATCAAATCTCTCTCATCTCTCACATGTTTCCACAGTGCTGCACAGCTTTTACTTCTTTCTCTCTCTCTCTTTCTGTAAACAATCACTTTTGTTTCGTGGTCTACACAGAGGAAATCTCTATCTGGATCCCTATCTGAAAGCTGGTATAGTGAGAGACAGATGAGAAAGACCCTCAGTAGAGCAAACCACCTGATTTAAAACTTCTAAACAGTATCAGAAACAGAGTGTTGTCAGCCATTAGGCGCAGGCAGAGCCGAAACATGGGAGTGGTAGTGCTGGGGGGGTGGGGTTGTAGTGCCCCTTCTAACTAAAGTGGTGGGGACAGTTTTACCTACCATCACCAAACTCAGTACATATATTATTCTCATCATGCAGGACACTTTTTAAATTTAAAACAGGAATCCTTTTTTTTTTTTTTTTTGAAAATTACGGGCTGAGTATTTAAATAGTAGTTTACTACTTTAAATTAGTCCTTCTTGGGACTAAATTGGCCAACTTTTTTTTAGCAATGTTACGGGGCAACTTTTTTGAGCAATGTTACTTGGGCACTTTCCCATTGAGAATGGGCAACAAATTGCTATCAGGATACTTCTATCTGGATAGATAGATCATGGGCCCTGTGTCTCACCTGGTGCCCGTTGATGGCAACATTACCCAGCAACAATGCTCTAAAGCTGCCGCGTATATCATCACCTTTACTTTCTAAATAATTTTAAAGTGTACTTTAAGTGTAACAGCAGTACATAGTTTACAGGTTTTTATTTTGTATTACTACCTTAGAGATTTTTGAATATGTTTAATTAATGGATTAATGGATAATGGAACTTTTGAATAAGAAACACAAGACAGTTTCCACACAACATTTTATAAATGAGACCATTTATAAAATGTTGTGTAGAAACTGTCCTACATTTGATCTTAGACCCTGATGTGGCACTAAGCACTTTTCAGTGTTTTCATATATTTACATATTTTTATATAAGTATTAATATTTTTAATGTGATAAACAAAAACATTATTTGGGGGACAAATCTAGGGACATTTCAATTCAATTTTCAATATGTATGAATTCTAACCCTTGATGAAAACAAACACTTTTATTTAATTAAAAAAAAAAATGAATTTATATTTAGACATTTATATTTGTTTAGCACTTTTTGTACTGCAATAAGAAAAGTCTGTGGCTAAATTGCACAATAAGGGCCAGATTCAATAGCTGTTTGAGCCAGCGGAAACTCTCTTTTGGCGTTAAAAAACTACTGTCTGGATTTACTAAAAATACGCAGTAAAAAATTAGTGATGAAAAGGCGTGGACACAGCCATTTTTGTGGCTGACCTTATTGCATATGCATTTGTAGGAGTGTCCCTTCAGAGACACAATTTATGGGAGGAGAGTATTTAAATGAATCATGCAAGATGATTTACTAAGTTTTGTGGTAGTGAATTTACTGGTAGTTACCACCCAAAAAAGCATGTTTTACCCATTTTGTGCTTGACATGGCTGCGATTGTTGCTGCCATGAAGAGGCACCACGGATAACAGAGAGGGTATGGCAAAAGGGACAGAATTATTTCCACTCCATTAATTTATTTGGAATGACAGACATTATCTGAACATACTGTTTGCCAAGCCACGTTATTTTATTTGTGACCTTACACAAATTTGCGCCATACTTGGTAGATTTCGTGTTCGTTATAGAAATGAGATGAGTTAGTTTGCACACTGTCAAACTTCCAATCCCATCAGTGTTTTTTTTAAATTGTGCTCTCATGCAAATTTGCCTTGTTTAGTAAATCTGGGCCTAAATCTCTTATTTACGTTGTGTTAACTCTTTGTTACAGATGGTAGGAGGATTCATACATGTTTAGGACTTAGTATACCGGTGCTAAACAGAAACTCATTCAACATTTTGAGGGATATTGAGCATATTCTTACTACCGGTACCTTAAACACCTCTAATTGGCCTTTAAATTCAGCAGACATGCCTATGATTAGTTACAATACTCAACGCTGCAATCACTACCACATTTCCAGCATTTTTAAAACTGTTATAAATATCTCATTACAACCCATGCTCTCAAACTCAAATTCATAAAAGTTAATTCATGTATTCAAGACTAGACTAGACTATCAAAATAAATGTAACCTTGATCTGAAGTAAACCACCACTATGTTGACTTATGCTAAATAATGACACCATTGTCTTTTAAAGCTGTTTTACAGCAGAATCTGAACTGTCCCCATTGTTGAGTTTCCATTGATTCTGTTATTTTTCTGCTGTTTCTGTGAAGCTGCTTTCACACAATCTGTATTTTATAAAGTGATACAGAGAAAAGGTGACTTGACTAGATCCTTTTCCTATTTAGCACCCAAACTCTGGAAAAGTCTTATAGTGCTGTTCAGGAGGCATAACATTTCTATAATTCAAATCCCTTAATAAGTTCCCAGGTGAAAAACAAGTACATTTCCATAATGTACTTAAAGTGCTCTATTTTTGAGCTCTAATTTTGTACTTAATATACAAAAAAATGATTCTTTAGTACTTCTTAAGATAAACAAGATCATCCAAGTGTACTTAACTGTGCTATTTTGAGACACAATGAATATGAACTAAAATGCACTTTTAACATACTATCTTTGTATTTAAAAAATGTATTTAGTTACCACTTGTAGTACACTTGAGTGTACTAGTGTATGAAAGATGGGTTCAAGTGTGCTGTAAGTGGTAACTAAATACATTTTTTTAAATACAGAAAAAGTATGTTAAAAGCACATTTTAGTTCATATTCATGGTGTCTCAAAATAGCACAGTTGAGTACACTTAGATGATATTAAGTTTATCTTAAGAAGTACTAAAGAATCATTTTTAGTATATTAAGCACAAAATTAGTGCACGAAAATAGAGCACTTTAAGTATATTACGGAAGTGCACTTGTTTTTCACCTGGGTTGGAAGGCTGTAATTAGGGCAAACTGAACTGGGAACACTTCCCATAACACCCAAATACTTTTTACATTGTATGACATCTATGCTAATATTAGTCTGTGGACTAATGATGGTGGACCTGCAACCAAAAATGGCAACGACACTTAAGGTCTCTACAGTCACCTGAGGTCTTGACAAGACAAGCCATTGTGACAGATCCTCAGTAGAAAACCGACTACTAGACAAGCCCTTGGCACAGATCCCTATACATCCCGCTATGAACCAGTCATGCCAGGGCCAGGAACCGAAACACAGCTCTAACAAGAAAAAAGTTCATTGTGCTTCAGGTCACTGATAAACTAGTTGCCTATGATTTCCTAAACGGTATCTCACCTTCATGTTTCAGCCTTCCGTCCAGCCTAATGCTGGCATGTCTCGATCAATTTCATGCCACGTTTGTTCGCTTAACCCAGAGGAGAACTGGTCCTCAGACCTAGCCTGATTTCTCCCAAGGTTTTTATTACCTGAGTTTTGGTTCCATACCACTGTCGCCATGTAATTTGCACAGTGATTTCAGTGATTTCAACTGACTTGGTGGTGGGAACATATCCCAACCGTCATACACAGAAATGATGGCTATGTACAATTTCCTTTTACTTACAATTCATTATGCTTTACATCTGAATTTTAAGTTTATACATATATAGTACCTATGAATGGCTTTGCATGTAGGCCCCACTTACATTGGGTTTCAATAAACGAATGTAGAGATACAAATAATAATTTTTCCATTGCTACAGATACAGATATAGATAATGACTTCACTGCACACTCCTGTTGACAGTGTCGTTAAGGTTTTACCTATGAATTTTTGACTTGAACCCACTTCCAGATAAACCTACACATTATGCTGAAGGCATTGTGTCCAAATATGATTATGAATTGTCAAACAGTCATCTATGCATTCATATATAACTTAAAAGGTTTGTATACATTGTTGTCACAAACAACACTCATTTCATGTCCGATACAGATAGTGATAACGCAACCTTGAGAATCTGCTGATATCAATACCAACATAATACGGGTACTGTTTTTTTCTTGATCAATTTTGAATATTTATACCACATTAATTTGCTAACTATGCACTGCTTCATTATAGTCAAGTCACCTTTATTTATATAGCGCTTTTAACAATACAGATTGTGTCAAAGCACTTAACAGTATCAAATTGGAGGACAGAGTGTCAGTAATGTATAATAATAAGAGTAAACACTCAATTTTCAGTTAAGGGCATTTCATTATTGAATTCAGAGGTTTCATTGTCTAGCTCAGTTTAGTTTAAATAGTATCTGTGAAATCAAATGGACCATAATCGCTAGAAATTAAGTGTCCCCAACTGAGCAATCCAGGGGCTTTTTATTATAAATAAAAAAGAAAACATAAAAACAAATACATAAAATAGTCAAGTCAACTTTTTATATATAGATATACTGTACATATGGAGCTTTATACAATACAGATAGTTTCAAAGCAGGAATCAAATTCAAGATTGTAGTATCTGATGCCTCGAGCCTGAGATCAGAAGGTCAGCTCTGATCGGGACCCTATTTAAGCAACCAGTTACTACCCAGCAATACATAGCAACACCATAGCAACCATTCACATCACCCTACAAATGCTATAGCTGCAGTTTGTATTCACTGAAAGTGAACATAGCAATCACTAAATTATATAAATATATATTCCAAAAGGCAAAAAATACAAAATTTCCACAAAATTACTTAGCTGACAATGATTACATTGCATGCCTTGAAGCTTTGCTGTTACATGGTTATAATATTACATGGTTATAATCCAGTATTAGCATTAGATTGCATTAACATGAAAGGTGCCAATGGACCATTTTAAAAATCTTTGAAACCTGAATTAGTTACAAAGAATTGTAATAATCTACATTTTTGAGGCTTGTGTTGGGACTTCACTCTAAACTGATTTCAGTGGTAAAGGTCTGCACTAATATCCACATCATTTTGCACTTTCATCTCAAGAACCCTCATCAGATCTTCAGATATGTGACACCATTGATGCATCGTCTGAAGAGGCCTGTTGATTCAAGGAAATGTTAGACCAAACCACAGATATGTAACGTATTTTCCAGTGCACACTAAAATCAGCCAAGGGTCTAAGACACAGACAAACAACACATGCACAAAAAAATGCACATACAACTGCTTAACTGTTAGACTGAAACTGTCAAATCTGCAGGTTATTGAGGCAGAACTACTTAGTTTAGTCATCAGTCAGGATGTTTTAGGGTTAACTGCTAAAGGTAACTTTGGGTCAGAGCACACATAAGAAAAGAGAGTGAAATTACTTCCTCTAATTCCAGCTTCATCTAAAGAGTCAAGCAAAACACCTGTAGGTTATTTTCCTAAAAAGTGTAATAATGTGACTTTGTGGTGCTATCAGGAACATTGCTTGTTTGTTTTAAAAACTGTCTGTGACTGTCTTTAGACTGTTGTATGACTTTCTGTCATAATTTCACACTCATGCCATTCCAAACATGTATGATTTTTTTCTATTGCAGAACACAACAAGATATTTAAAGAAACTTTCAGGCATTCTTGTCATATAGTGTCAGTGGGGTCCAAAAGTTTCAGTCTCCTAAAAGGACATAAAAATAATGTAAATGGTAATCTCCAGTGGTTTGACTAACATGAACTAACAAAGAAAATTATGTGTAATATGCAAAATGGCAATTTATTTCTGTATTTAAATGTACATTTTCCCATACATATGTGCAACATTTAGTGCAAAATGAAAATAAAAATTCAATTATATAATTTAAATTTGCCGTTTTCTACACTAGTTTTAATATGCAAATTAAAAACATATTTTAAAGCATTATAAGTAGCAAAATTAAAATGAAAATGTATTACCCAACTTGACTAGATATGTTTAACATGTCCAAGCAAAAACTGCAGCAAAATGCTGTTTTTTCATTTAAACTTAGGGGTAGGACAATTGGGATTGCATTTTTTATCATAATACCACGTGATAACTGTAGCAAAATGCAGTGAGAATTTCAGAATGCATTCTGAGCCAAAGGTGCAGAAAGGCTAGCAAAATGGTGATTTAAATGTCTTTTATTTTTCTTAAATGCATTGACACTTACATATATGACGTTTCAATTGCATTTTCATTAAATACCCCGCGATGAATATAGTTTACAGGTGCCATAGAATGCACTGATACAATATTTAAAATTGTTCTCTGATATCTACAAAGAAGGTATGTGGCTTAGGTAAGGGCAAAAATTCTCCAGAAACGGTTTTACATATCCATTTACAACCATAGGATTTGTCCCTACAATGAAATGGTCTGTTATTACCTTATTTGGAAGGGTCATGAATAATAATGTTGAGCTCTGCTCTGATTGGCTGTTTCACAGTGCAGCTCACACAGCAGGAAGGAAACAAAGGGAGGAAATATTTCAATAGTTTCTCTCGCAGTTATATCGTTGGGTAATTATACTGTATATAAACTGCGGCCATCAGGGAGCCGCTTTAAAAATGCACAATCGCGTTTTACTTTCACTTTCGAGATTTGTGATCACTCGTGCTCTATGTAAACTACAGCTGCAGTACTTACCACACATTTTACAGGATCAGATGCCTGTCAGTGGTGCTCAGAATCTGTAAATCATTCGCCATCATCCTCAGTCATCTCTCCTTACTCTGTTTATGTGGTAAGTGAAATCTTATGTACTGTAATGTAACAAGCTATCGCTAGCAAGCAGCTAACCATGTCCCTTTAGTGGCTCGCATTATTTTATTAGAATGCGTTATTTGTTTTCTGTGCCTTTCTGAATACAGACACCAACCCATCCCTGCACAGCCTGGAACATAACATTTATTTCCATGATCTGCCATTTTCGCTATTGTTCTCACTTGTTTACAATATCTGCAGAACTTCTGATGATTCCGCTGTGCAGGTCCAGCTGGCCTAGAACATGGATGGGTATATCCAAATGTTGGGGGTATAACTATTAGTGATCGCGACTCTTACGTCACAGTCGGTGTTATGTTCCGATTCGCCTATTTTTCAGTGGTCTTTTTCATGTATGAGATTTGCAAAAGGAGTAAACATTGGTGTTTGAGGCTCACGGTATGTCATTTCCATGTACAGAACTGTTATTATATCAACTATGCCAAGGTAAATACAGTTTTACATTCTATGGCACCTTTAAGTCATTATGGATTTGAAAATGCATTCCAAGCCGATCACGCCCCCTACCCACGATAGGACAATATTCACCGTTAACAAAACACTTTTCACCTGCCACAACATCTCTCACTCTTTACAGCCATCGGACACCGCGATTGATGCTGTGATTTTTTACCTTGGCTGTGGCATGTTCCATGACTACACTTATTTACTTGCCACCTTACACCTTGTCTATATCGGATGCGACAGTTGTCGTGTCGCATCACGCCGCATCCATTGTAGACAGCATCATTGATTATAATGGGTTCACACTGCTCGCGTCAGCTGTAGACGTTGCCTTATTTCCCCTCGCGCGTCCCGTGGCACCTATAAGCATCGCGCCTGCCTCAAGATTTCTCACTGTTTACACTCCGATTGATGCCCGTTACCTTACAGAAAACGCTGCTTCTTTCACTGTGCCTGCCCCAGACGAGGCGCAGCTGTCACGGAACATGCCAAAATCAGGGTAAAAATCAAGGGCATCAATCACGGTGTCCGATGGCTGTAAACAGTGAGAGATGTTGTGGCAGGCGGATGAAGTTCAGGTGCCACAGAACACGTGCTATTTTACGGATTAAAAATAAAAGAGTAATAAAATATAAGGTAAGTGTTACAGAAGGAGACTCAGACAGAGGATTAGAAAATATACAGGTATCTTTATTAACAGCAACAGATGCAGATAGTAATGGCAGGTGAGTATCAAGGGCAATGGAACAATTCTTGGATTGATGGGGATTGTAATCTTGTTTCTTGTTTCGCAGGAGATCGTGGGATGGAGACTGGAGATAGCACACACCTCTGATGATGAGCAGTGACAAGATCCACAATGATAAGGCACCTGGAACAGACGTTGGAGCGAGGAGCAGAGACACACACTGGAGGAGACACAAAGGGTACAAGGTAAGTATTTCTGAATAGCGCTTGAAAGGCATTAGTCAAGTCAAGTCGTCACCTTTATTTATATAGCGCTTTTAACAATACAGATTGCGTCAAAGCACTTAACAGTATCAAATTGGAGGATAGAGTGTCAGTAATGTATAATAATAAGATTAAACACTCAATTTTCAGTTAAGGGCATTTCATTTCACACGCATTAGAGTGAGTCCACTTCGTAGGAACGAGACCGGACACTGAGTGAAGTGAGGTGTGTGCTTATGAAGGAGTCCTGATGAGAGTGATGATTCCAAACAGGTGCGTGCAGTTAATACTCAGGTGACGGTGTGCGCTGTGATTGGGTGGTGGATGAGCCTGGCCGATCTGTGACAGTACCCCCTCCTCCACGGCCCGCTCCTGAGGGCCGAGGACCCCGACATCATGGTGGTCTACCTCTCCCTCAAGGTCCAGGACAATCTGGATGAGTGGAGTGAAAGGCTTCCAACAACGTGGGATCGAGGATGTCATCTCTGGTGACCCATGACCGTTCTTCTGGCCCATAGCCTTCCC